>JAZHYW010013929.1:0-29127 GCA_037355805.1 Ixodes ricinus | reverse complement strand
TTCCAATTTCGAACGCCGTCGAAAGCGCACGCGGAATCATGAGCTCCGCCGGGCTGAACAAGCGTCCCTGCTTGGGCCGCGGTGATGGGGCTTCGGATCTTTCCCTTCCTGCTGATAACCGGTTTATCCTACCCGACGCTACCGGCGGGGCTGACTCTGCCTGAAATGCCTGGCATTTCTGCACGCTGACATCGGAGTCTGTACGTACCGCATTGAAGATTTCAAGGAACCTTTGCGGCAACTTGGCGTCCTGGGCGACGTGACCGGTATGGGAGTGTTTAGATGGGACGTTTGGATTGTCCGACTCAAGTCGAGCGGCTGCAAGGAGAAACTGATGATGTCATGGCGAGTTCAGGTGAAATTAATGGAGGGTTGGTGTGTGCCGATGGACCCTGATCGAACGAGAGGTCCGACTCCAAGCTTCACTGGGTGCCTTTCGACGTGCCCAACGACGCCCTGAAAAGAGGGCACTGGGGGAGTTCGGCGTGGCTGGAAGATAACCCGAGAAAAATGGCACATCGACGGGTTTGACGGCGTCGAGTCGTCGACTCCGGAGCGGCACAGCTGTCACTGAAAAGAAGGCATGACAGCTGGAAAGCCTACCTCACCAGCTTCGGATCCGCCCGGAGGCCCTGTTCTCGTGGTTGTTCCAGGACGTGCACCACTGTGCCTTCGGTGCAAGCGGTCTGGACACATTCGCCGTGATTGTGGGCGCCTCGCTGTAGTGAATGCCGTGAATATGGTCACGAACGCCAAGACCGTTCGATCCTACGCTCCGTGTCACCAGGAGGACGCGGGCCAGGTAGAACACGAACGAGCTGGCGATGGACGAACAAGAGGCGGAACAGGCGGCGGCGCCCTCACCCGCAAGCGTCTGTAGCGTCGGCGACTTCAAGGTAATCGCTAGCAAGGAATGCGAAGAGAAACCCCGACGGAAAAGGGCGGCGCACGGCAGATGCAACGCCAGCCGAGACGCGGACCGCGAAGCTCCAGGACACCACGGGGATTTCGAACACTCAACCGGGTTCGGATGCAGCCGCAGTAGAGGCGGCAGCGGAGAAAACGGCTACGTTCAAGGAAAAAGTGGTGCCGGAGGGCGCCCCAGCAACCCGGCACCTGGACGCGATCATTTTCGAAGCGGCGACTGAAGAGGACCTGGGTGCAAGCAGTGCTGCCGCCAGCGAGCAGGCGCTGCGACGCCTGGTATCAGTGGAAGGTCGCGGGAAAAAAGGACGCCTTGACACGCAGCCGCTCTGCGCTGAGGCGAAGACCAGCTGTCACAGTAAGCTGGTTGCCGCTACCTCCCGATTGGCAAGTGTCTGATTGGTGGCTGGGTCACCCACGCTCTAATTTTTTTTGGGGCCATGAAACAGCTCGGGTCGCACGCGGCCTGCTTCCCTGAACGTAAGAGGACTGTCTGCAAGGCAGAAGCGGTGCCAGCTCAGAGGACATTTGCAGAAAACGACCTCGGCATGATAGCGGTCAGGAAACCAAAATTGGGGGCGAGAACAGACCAGGTAGATATGTACGCCAATTTGAGTCGCGATATGATGTATGCGTAAGCCATGCGGTAGGGAGGTCGGGAGGTGTATGCATCTTTTTAGGTGCTGCAGGTATTATTGTTGAGAATGTTGCTTCGCGTGAAGATAGGAGAGTCGTGTATTGTGATGTTTGCTTTTCAGATTAATTTCGTATAATCTGTATCTACCCGCACCGACCGTAGAGTCGAGACGTGCCATTTTTTGAAATGCTTATAGCCGGAGATATTTGAAGTACGTTTGGCTTTGCTGACGAGTAGTGGGGACTTTAACAGTACATGCGCTCAAGAAGACAGGACCCCTCGCCTTGGAGGATAACAGTGGCGATGTCTGGAATGAACTGGTTAATGACATTACTTGGAGGACCTTTGTTGCAGAACGGGCACGAAGAGCGTTCCAGTTCACACACGACTTTCCCAAAGGCTTGGCCATACTGCAGCTGGGCCGACATACGTGTCAGTTGAGCTTCTTCCGCTGTGTGACCACTATGTGTCGAGCAGGAACAATGTACAGCGACCATATAATCACTTTCAGGTTGAGATCAAAAAGAAAAGGAAAGCCGACACCAATTTAATTGGCACAACTGGAAAATGATTACAGAAGCATATTAACGACGAGGTGTTTAACGACAAGATAAATGCAAGGATTGAAAATTTAGGGAACATCTGCGGGGCGAGATGACTAGAGAATGGGAAGAATTTAAGCGAGCAGTTAAAATGGGCCTCATAGAAAGATCAACCACTCTTAAGCGAAGAAAGAAAAAGAGGCTTCAACTGCTCCGGCACAAAACTGTTTGAAAGAGTGTAAATCAGGGACATTTATAGATGACATTAATAAAAATAAAAAATGGCTTCTGGCTATAGATACTGAACACTACAGAGGAATTTAGGTATGCGTGCCCGGGCAGAAAAGTTTCTCGCAGGTGAAGCTTTCAAGCAAAACGAACGTTAGCCACAGAAAGATACGCGCCAACGAAATAACTGAAATTGATTATCAGGGTACCACGACGCGTGACTCTAGCATAATTGAGCGGGCCTTTCTTGAATTCTACACAGCTTACTGAGTCTGAAGGTCCCAAAAGAAAGAGGTTTCAAAATTTTGCCTTGCAAAGATAGGTAGTGAAATAAAAAGAATGGTTAGAACAGCCGATAGGTGTCCGAAGTAGAAAAAGCTATTGATGATTTGCAAGGCGGAAAATCGCAGGCCCTGATGGTTTTAGTTGCTGCCTTTTATAAAGTACTAAAGATTTAGCTTATGTTTTGTTACAAGTGTATCGCAGATATTATGAAAACAAAGTTTTACGCTTCATTTACTTTACCACAGTATATCCCCAGGTGACTATTAGCTGCATGTGTAGCCGTGCCGGCCGATTACCGTAGCTACGGACTATAAGATTCTAATGAAAATCCTTGCGAAAGGAATGCAATGTTTATTAGAGATGTGGTGGGAGAACATCAAACTTGCGGTATCAGAGGACGTACGATTATGAGAGTAACATTCATGTTGCGCGTAGTGTGTTGGAACTATGTGATGCTGATTACCGGAAAGTTTATCTGTTGCAAGTCGATGTGAAAAAGCTTTTGATCGAGTGTCCCATGATGTTCTATTTTCATTCTAAACCACATGTTGGCGTGGGTAAAATTATTTTGATGGAGTAAAGATGGCCTATAGTAACAAGCTAGTCTTTACAATTAACAAACAAACAACTAAACGTATTTCTGTGGTATCCTCGGTTCGGCAAAGGGTGCCCACTTTCCCCGTTGTTGTTCGCTATGTTACTGCCAGGCCTACTGCCTAAGTGTCAAAAGAGTGAACATACGTGGTTTTCTTCAAATGCATGTGATGTTAAAATATTAGCTATTATGCAGATGATGTTGCGATTTTTCTGTAGTGATAGAGCGTCTCAGCGGCTGTTCAACTCACGAGATCATACTGCGCCAAACAGCTGTGCTGTGAACTGGGCAAAAATAACGGGGATCTGGCACGGCCACTGGGACGTCACTCCGCGTGTGTTTGAATCTATTCAGTGGTCAAAAGAGCCCGGTGTATACTTGGGAGTGCCTTTGAACAGGGTAGAAGCAGAAAACAACAGGCTCTGGCACGTAACAAAACAGAGGAGATGAGTCTTAAAGCCGCAAACTGGGGTGGCAAGGAATTTTCTATCTTCGCACGGGCAACGGTGTGTAATTTATTTTTGTAGCAAAGATTTGGTACATGTTACAGGTTTTACCTCTCGCAATGCATTTGCAAACGCATGCACCGTGTGATGGCCGTGTACATATGGAAGCTCCACCTGGGAAAAGAACTAGACGAGATAACCTTTTTCGCCGCGTGAAGTCGGGTGGACTGGTTAGTCACGTCGGTTCCTTACGAGCAGCTGGTTTCGCGGTTTTTTCTTTTGCGAGACCAGGCTGACCCGTTTCTGAGAACTGTCATCCAAGTACGGTTGGTCGGAGCTACCCGAGTTTATTGTTTCGACGTGTGACACATGTGAAGTCAAAGTAACGGGCTTTCTTAGAGAGGTTGTTTATGCATACCATTCTTAGTGTGCGATTTTCAAGAGGGTACTTAAACTCTATCACACGAAAGCGTCTGAAGCGAGATCTTGTTGAATGCCTCTTTCCCGTCCCAATGTATCGCTCTTTGTTCTCCGACGGTACTGACCGTGATGTGCTTTCCCGCGTGAAAAGAATGCTAGTTCCCGGATCTGTGAAAACCTTTTATTTTAAACTACATACCAACACGCTGCCAGTAAAGACATGGTTGGCAAAAAAGGGCATGTTTGTACCATGGGGCGAGGACTGTTTTTTGTGCAAGAAACCGGAGACCGTGGAGCACGTGTTCCTGGACTGCTGGGATGCTATCCTGTTCTGGGACGTGCTCCAACGCACTCTCAGTAGACCTACCGCTCACGGCTCGTGGAATACGTTTCTTGTCTGTGGAAGGGTACGCCCTTCCCATATGACCTCGTATTTTTACTGGGCCTGCATGCTATTTGGAGATGTAGGATGGCAGTTCGTCACGCGGATCTGAATGCCCGTCCCGTACGGTATTATTTCATTGAAAATGTAAACTTGATAGCAGCTGTGTACGAGAAAGTATGTTCGGAACTGGAGTGGTTGCCTGCCTTTTTGAAGCTGTCGTTGATCAGAGAATTTTAACGATTCTCACCGCCCTCCAAACCTTACAGGCGACGTTTTATCGTCGCCTTCACTAACGTAGTCAATATATTATTGTACATGTTCAAGTGAAATGTATCGTGAATTGTAAATCTTTGTTCACTGTCAAAATCTTGCAATAAAGAAAAAAAAAAAAAACTGCCTTCATAGCTCTGTGGTTAGCGCGTCTGCCTGCTGATCAAAGGGTCAACGGTTCGAATCCCAGCCGGCGCCGGTCTTTTTTATTTATTTATCGACCCGCGGCGTAAGAGGTTAGATAGCCAGATAGATAGATAGATAGATAGATAGATACATAGACGAAAAGTGCGTGAAGTATCCAAAGAATGCTATTCGCATTATTATTCGCATTAAAAGCACTGGATAGGCACGACGTTGACGTCGTTGTCTGCTAAAGTCGGTGACAGGTTAAGAGTAAAGTGGAAGCTCCTCCCACCTCTTTCCACTACAGCGAGAGCGAACGCTAGAGGAGAGGTCACCTCCTCTCCAGCCTTCGCTCTGCTAAAGTGGAAAGAGGTGGAGGAGCTTCCACTTACTCTTAACCTGTGACTAACTATAGCGCGGACGCCTTTTGCAGAAGTTAGCCTACTCAGATTTTATTGATCGTATGTACTGAACGCGATACACGGGCTCTTTGTCCTCTGTCAACAGCGGCAATCTCGCAAGTTGCAACTCGGAGCTCGCCGAGCACGCTCCCAGCAGCAACGGACTCGGCTATGGTGGTAAGTGAATACCTCTTGTTTTCCTTGGGCAATAAATTCATAACTGTACACCTACTTCCTTTTTTTGTTTTTTTGCTTTGTCTTTTTGTTTATTTATGATTTTTTGTGAATTAAACGTTTCAATTTTCTCGTTCCCACATGACCAGTGAATCACAGTCACCTACGCTAACAATACATACAGGTAGAAAAGACGAGGAGTAAGGAGCCTTTGCTGATAGAGGGGCTCTACTCACGCACAAGCTAGAACACCAAATTAGCGCCTTCCAGAGCTTTGATCTAGCACCAACGTATAATTCGTTGCTTTGTTTGCTGTTGTTTTTCTTTCGCAGCGAACGTGGTAGCTGAATTTCAAGGCTCATAATCTTTAAACAAATGAAACTAAGTGAATTTCGGAGAGCATTTAGAAAAGGCGCTTCAAACGAAAAATCCGTAAAGCGAGATTAAACAATGTTTACCTCTCCGGGCTTTTCGGGAATGCCGTCACCATCAAAGTCCGGCCCCAGCGTGCAGATGGACGCCTCTTCGAACTCGCGGCAGAAGTCGTCGTACTTCATCCAGAACTCCCCATCCCCATGCTGTCGCCATTCCATCTGCTTCTTGGTGTCGCAGTCGACCAGGGACCACTGAGGATCCCTGGAGGAACGAATAGAAACCATCAAAAAAAGGCAACGATCACATTGTGAAAGGAGTACTGCAGGGGCGTGCTCTGATCACTCTGATCTCTGATCCCTCTGATATAGGCTCTCAAAACTTCGTGTATGTAATATCCCACGATGACGCGCTAGGTACCGTCGCGGACGATATGAAAAAGATCACTCGAGCGTGTGGCTTTGAAGGCCTCCAGTGCTATCTGGCGGAAAAAAGCTGAGTTATCATCGAGGTTTCTCAGTATGCAAGTGGGTCCGCTCCTTGCGCACGTCGTGAATTGGTTTACCCCCCAAATGCACCCTCTTGCATTTGTTTCCCTCAATCTGATCCAATGTCATCGCGCATTGTCTACTAGTTCTCAAGGTAGCCCCTTGATTGGCGTGCCCCTCCTTGCGTTTCGATGCATCAAAGACGCACTTTTGGAAGACTTGCTCACCGTATTGTGCAAACAAGTGGCATTTTAGCGGCTGTTTGCTGTTACTCCCAATTAGTCGGCAAAGGATTGCTATACTCTGTTTCACCTTATGTTGTACCGCAGCGAAGGCTAGAAGCGCGAGCTCTTAGTGCTGGCAGCTGCCCTTGGTGCACGAGAGCTTGTGCCGGAGAGATGTGCCCTAGAGCAAGGAGCTCGCGCTTGTAGCCTTTCCTGCGGTACATCATAAGGTGAAACAGAAGAATAGGTCAACACCAATAGTAGTAGTCTCGGTGTTACAAAAGAAAAACCACTTATTGTCATTTATCCCGCGGACTCATTATCAAACGCCGGAACACTGATCACTCAACCTACCGACCGAGTAGATTCAGCCATGCTTAACTGTGTGTTTTGTCGCGGAACGCTTTTTTATTCGGTGACGATAGCTGGTCACGCGTGAAGTGATTACAACGACCGAGCAGCCACTGAAGCCTCGATAATGGTTGAGCTTTATTCTAATAGATAGCGCGGCAGGCCTTGTAAGCCACGCGTTCGCCTCGACTTTTTCCTATCGTCCGCAACTGTACACCAATAACTGGCCTTCTATTAATCAGCTTGGTGCACAAAAAGATAGCGGTGTCTCGTGCCGAATGGTGTTTCAGCCTCAGCGACAAAACGAAGGCTAGGCGTCGTGCCACTGAAACTGCATTAAAATTAAAACATGACATTAACTTGCCTTCTAATTGGTAAACTGGCTAAAAAAGACCTGTGGATGGCGCTTTGAATGCAACGCGGTGCAATATCCTGTCGAGGACTTCTGAGTACGTATGAAGGTCCAGAAGGAAGTTCTCGATTTTCATGCGCGTTTCCTTTGCAAGAAGAACCTGACACGACGCTTTTCTCTCTATGCGAACGCAGACATTTCTCTTCGTGAAATCAATAAGAACTCATCACTCCCTACACTATTCAGACTGAGCCTCGTGACCCAGCGAAACCTTCGGAGACATATCCCTTTTTTAATTTTCAGCTTAAGACTAGGGACCGAACGAATAGTCTATAGGTACCCTGAGTGCACTCACGAGTCGCTCCACTCGCCCATCCACTCGATGCCGTTGCCCCAAGGGTTCCTGACGCGGAGCAGACAGGCGTCTTGGCCGTTGAGCAGCGCGCACTCTCCTCACGGCGCTCACCGTGTACGCGTGGCCGGACACCAAGCCGTTGGGGTCTGCCGCCGTGGCCAGCCACCAGTCGCCCTGGGGCACAGAGCGCGAAACGGCCGGCATCATCGTTGCGGGAAGGTCCTTCAGTGGGTGAGCGGCATTTTGCCACTCCCAGTTCATTGTGATATCTCTTCTCACGCGTGAAGTATGCTGGTCACGAGGTAGAAATCCGAGCAGGTACGCACCTGTAGCAACTCTGGATCATCATCTGCACTAGCTCATATTTGATCGAGACACATTTTCCAGATGGGTTTGAAACAAAATACACCTGAAGTTCGACGAGGTGGAAAAATAACCTGTCGGCACTCTACCTCTTACCCG
The DNA here is from genome assembly GCA_037355805.1 of Ixodes ricinus. Classification (NCBI taxonomy): domain Eukaryota; kingdom Metazoa; phylum Arthropoda; class Arachnida; order Ixodida; family Ixodidae; genus Ixodes; species Ixodes ricinus. Next base: position 21,090 of record JAZHYW010013929.1, on the reverse strand, counting down.
CGTGCAACGTTTTTGCGCTGTTTCCTTTTTCATTATTTTTTTATTCTCATTGAGCTCCCACTTGGCTACCTATGAACCTTGGTCCACTAATGGTTTACACCTTGTGAGCCTCGAGTGTGCACAATGTCGAAGACTACAAGATGCAGCTGAATCGCGTTGGAGACAGGAAAACTAAAAAAAATCTCCTGATCATTTTTATATATCAGCCCTATCTTCACGCGCTTTAGCAGGGAGCTTAGTCTAGAACATTTCCGAAACCCCAAAGTAAAAACATCCACAATCATCCAATCGCAACCAAGCTCATGACGCGTGTGCCAAGCTAGTACAAAAGGACACAGGGGAAAACTAAAGCATGGGTAACTGAAGAGCAGATGTCGCGACGCAGTTACCCCAAGTACGCAAACGCTGTGTATTTTTCCCTGCACGGTTCAAAGAATGTGACTAAAACTACTATATTACTATAGTAAGTTAGAGCTCAAGAAGGTAGGGCGTGGGAAAGGAAGGCTGGGGAGGAGGAAGCAGACGGAACGCTCGAGGGGGAAGGGAAAACCTCCTCCTCTCTCTACCATTCCGCTGTTTCCTCCTTTCCGGCGTTCCTTTCCCTCGCCCTACCTCCTTGACTTGCAACAGACTATAGTATATTTATAGGGTGTCGAGGCTCGATCTAAAACGGGCCGTAAAAATCGGCGCCTGCACGTAGCAATCTAAACTTTTCGTCGAAGGTATATTTCACAGGTGAGTTTTACATTGTAAAATACAAGGTGTAGCTCTCTTTCTGTAAAAAATAGGACCAAAATCTTGCCATGGTCAACGTTGGACGGTGACGCAGACGGCGGAGTCGAGGGGTGGGGGCACGTTTGGCGCACGTATTGACAGATGGCGCCCGCGACGAATGGGGTCTATTAAAAATTAGCATAATCGTTTTTGTAATGTACCTTTGGTTTTAAAAATAAATGCGCGCGATGGTGGCAAAGATTGAAGTAACAAACATTTTTCAAAAACGTGGTTTCATGACGATGGCGCTCCTGCTGCCGACAGATTTCGTCTACATGTCGTCTGCTTTCTTTCGCTGGTCGATTATGCCTTCCGACGCTGCTCCCGACGCCATTTACCAATACGTGCGACAGGCGCGTCCCACCACTTCACTCAATCGCCTGCGTCGCCATCCACCGTTGACCCTGGCAATTTTTTCGGCCTTATTTTTTACAGAAAGGGAGCAACGCCTTGTAATTTAGAAGGCAAAACCACCTGTGAAATACACCTTTGACGAAAGGTTTAGATTGCTACGTGCAGGCGCCGATTTTTGCGGCCCATTTTAGATCGAGCCTCGGCATTTCAGACAACCTATATATAGTCAAGTGTGCCATTTCAGTATACCGGTCTGCTGTGTATACTCAGCACCTACATCTTGCGCCGAGTGAAAAAAGGATAAATCCGGACCTCTCATTTTTATTGGAATCTAATGAGCATCAATGATGCGCCTGAAGAGCCACAAGGTGACGGCACTCGCTGACTGAGGAAGATTCCCGTACACCTTTGCAATATTAGAAACAAAATATCCCAGGCCTCCAGTCTCAGAAGGTCCTGCTTCTACATTGCACATCCAGAGTGCATTGCACTGCGATGCCATCAGTCATTGGTCTTCCTTTAATAAGTCTTACCAATGAGCACAGTGAGCGTAATCAGTCCATTGCAATGGTCACGCAGTTTGAAGGGCAAAGCGTTGGAAGCCCTTCTCCTGCTGCGACTGCACGAATATTTGAGCGCGTTACTGATCTTCCTGCTCGATGACTAAACTGATTAAAGGAAGGCTGATTATTTGCATTTCGGGTGCTTTGTGGGGCGGTCTACACGCAGTGACGACTGAGGATGTGTAGTGCGGAACCACTTGCTTCTCTTTCGCATCATTCGCGTAACTCCGAAACCGTCAGGCGTCTGGGCTATAACTCACGCAACGGGTCCTAAAACAATCACTCCACCATTTCTTTCGGATTTAGCTCAGTAATATCGAACCCGGAATGCAGCCTCACCTTTCTTGAGCAGGTGATGAAAGCGCCGTGCTCAGAGGCCTTGAGCAGGAAGTTAAAGAGGTTGGCTGGTGCGTCCTGGAGGTCGTAACGCTCGGCGAGTCCGCTCGTCAGGTCCACCATGGCATCCATGGCTTGACCGCCTTCCAATGCCTCGTAGCTTCCGTGCAGCCTGTAGCAACAAGAAAGAAAAAGACGGGCCCGTCCTGCACGCCGTCCACAGTGCCCCAAGGGTCAGGGGTCCGATTTCGGTCAAGGTGAGAGCAAGAGTGTCCTCGGCTGCTGATTGGACGAGGCGCCGCAGCTTTGGCGTAATCAACCTTTAGATATATTCGACGCGTTCGCGAGTTCACAATCGGGAATTATCTTGATGAGAGCGTCTCACCAGTCTACAATAAATGAGAGAGTTCTCATGGCCTCTGATGTACCTGTCCTTGCTACTCGTTCATCCAACGGTCAACGTCAGCTTGTGTACGGCAGCAGAACAACTTGAGATGTGTAAAAGACGCGTGGGTTGTCCATGGCTTCTAATGTGAAAAAGCAGACGATCACAATTCCAGCCTGCGCACGATCTCACTTTGCCACAGCGAACGGTTCGTAGCCGATGATTGACTTTTCTCCCGATTTGCTATCAGACGACCTACGTTGTTTTTCTTTTTTATATTTGCGAATGACGCTTTGTAGCAGACAAACCGCGTTCTTCACATCGCGCCAGCAGACGAACCGTCTGAAGACATGTCTTCGTTAGTTCCGCGAGAGGCAAATTAAATCTCGCGATGACCGAAATCGGAGCCCTGAAGAGATCGTCGATAACTGGAGGAAGGCTAAGACTGACAGCACAACTCCCCCTTCCATCTTCAACGCCGATTTTTGTTTTAAATGAATGCAGTCGAATGGACTTTTATTAAAATAAAGAGGCAAATAATGCACAAAGAACAAGGGCTGCATAAATGCTTCGAAACACTACGAAACAAATGAACTAATCTGAACCTTAAACGAGACCTTCCTGCACTTATTTTGCACTCGGATCACCAACTTGGGCAGAAGTAGAAAGAAGCTTACAGGAAAATTAAATAGGGACAGACAATGTCTCGAGGATTTGTCTGACCAGATTTCATTTTACTACCACCGTAAACGTTTTCATCCTTCTGCCCTAGTCTCGGGTCTATGTCCCTAACGAAAACTTCCACCAGCTCGATTGCACACGAACTGTATTTTCATTAATCGGTCGTCCCCTAATAATGAATGAAATGATATGAGAAGCGCGCCAAATATCACGCTTCAATAGCCACGTGGTCTCGGTGGCAAAAGATATGAACACCCTTCTACCCCTGAGACTATTAAAGGGACCATGAAATGATTCTGAAATCGAATTTCATCCACCGGACGTCGTAAAAGGTGTGAAAAGAAACACAAAAACACAAAAATAGGGAGCCAAAAAAATTCTTTGCTATAGAACTTTTAAAAGAAAACTGGACTCTTTTGCGCCTTCTTTCCTTCGAAAGCTCTCTGCCTTTTCACTGCTATGCATCCGCGGAACTGCAGCACGTCAGCCGAATGCACGTCGCCTATTGGGTAAGCGCCTACCTCACCAGCACCGCGATCATAAACAATAAATAGCCGGCAAATGTTTCCTAAAAGTTTTGTTAAATAATATTCAGATCCACATTTTGTAGCATAATTAGAGAAGTGTGGCGAAAATTGCCAAATTTGATAATGCTGAGAGCCAAGCGCCATCTATCGTGTGGTAAACGAAGCTGAGAGCCAGCCCCGGAGCTGTCCTTTTTACGATCAAATCAGCATGGCCGACAGCGTCGCTTGGTCACCGTGGTCACGACGACCAACGAACGTTTATTTTTTTACGTGTTCTTCTCGCGCGTCCCGACTTCAAGCAGCAAAAAAAAGTACTTGAAACAGACCACGACGAACAAGAACGCTGGATCCACACACACCCGAGAAAAGCTACAACGCGTCTACGAATCCACCGAACTCTGCATTTAGGCCTAGCAGCCGACTCAGTGCTGCGTTGCTTCAACAGTCCTTGGCCAAGACCGTCTGCCCACGACCGGTTGGCGTGCTGAATGGAGTATGCCCGCGCGACCCTTGTGGACCCTTCCCGTATTATAGTTTGATCGCTGACCTCAATTTTAGATTAACAGGTGAGGTCAATCTCTTCCCCTTGTCATCTCCTTGTTTTCCGAGGCAGTGTTGACGAACACTGTCGTCTCGTCGATTCTATCTACTTGTTTTGTGTGATATAGAGCTCGAATAAACGCCGTATGGATTACCTTCGTAACACGGTATGTACACTTTGCTATTAGTATGCCATTTTTATTCTGACACGACTGCACGTCACTGTCGAGCTATAAAAGTTCGTGGGAGCTACGTGCAATGCCGGGCCAACCTTCCTTTGCCGAGTGCCACGTCAGTATCGAGTTGCAATCGTAAAAGATCGGTCCCGAAGCGCTCACCAACAGCGCGAATACAGCACTTCCATCAAACGCGCGCGTCCGCTCCGAGTGTGAACAGGTATATACGTGGCTCTAGCTGACACTGTCGTAGTTCAAACGCATCTTTTTTTAGCGTCGGCTTGCTCCTGCATCTCCTAGGCCGCGAAAAACGCCGCGGCAATTTGTTTCCATCTACGTCGCTTTGCAAACGACTGACACGGTCCGCCTTTTACCAACAATGACAGTTGGGTTGACTTCTGGAGTCTTCACCGGAAGACTCGCCGCACTTCCCAACAGGCATACCGGCGTATGAGACTAGTCCCATGCTGTCGCTGTAGCGTAACAATATCTCATTGAATTTCGCTCAGCTGCGATGTGTCCATGGCAATCGCGGCGATGAGGGGCGCCGATTCAGAAAATACGTCGGTGACATCAGCGCGGTAAAACCTACCGGCGCACCCCCAACTCGCCTCCGCTAACGCTCCCATTCTCCTACTGCCGAGAGAACTTCCGGTTCCTGTCCCAGCATACGTCACGACCGTCAAAATTACGCCGCAACTTGTTTTGCGGTCAGTTGGAGAGAAAGAAAAAGTTGATATTTCATTATTTTTTTGTGTAGAAGTTAATGAACCGAGACGAAAACGGATGCCTGTTCGGCATTCAGTGAACGTTGAAGGTTTAATGTAAAAGTTATCTGGCAAAAGTAAAAAGGTCATTACATGGTCCCTTTAAGTCACGATACCGCTCACGTAACCCATAGGCATTAAAGGCAAGCCACTGACTGGTTCTTCGAGTGCATTGTGGGGAAGTGCGTATACGGGAACTTTCAGTCGTCTACTACCCTCCCGTTCTGGCGGAAGCGGCGGCCTCCCGTCTTACTTGGCGTAGGCCTTCTCGAGCAGCGCGACCCAGAACTCCCTGGGGTCGGAGCAGCGCGAGTAGATGAGTCTCCCGTCGCTGGTCGGCAGCAGGTCGTCCACGTAGACTACAACCCAGCGTCCGAATCGCCACAAGTTGAAGCGCACCGCACCCTTGTAGCCGGAGCCGAACAGTTGCTGCTCCTGGGGTATCACCTGCGATGGGGGACGTGGACAAAGTAGGAGGAAGGATTGCTATGGTGCCTAGAGCGCGCATTGTTTATCGTGTCAAAAAGAAGAATTAAAGACGTTCACAAATCTCTGTAACGCGAAATTAGAGCGCAGCTCTTGAGGAGAAGGAGGGAGGGTACGGAGGAGAGGGTATGCCCTTCCTCCTCATCCGTACCCTCTCCTCCTCCCTCCTTCTCCTCTTCCCTACTCCTCCTCCTGCTTTCTTTCGTGTCTGACTTGAAGTAAGTACTATAAATACAATGTAATTTCAAAGTAAAGAAGAAGTAGTTTTTAACAAAATCTTTCATAATGCCCTTAGGTATACTGTGTATTGCCCTGGGGGTAATCGGAGGTGCATCAGTTATTCTCGGAAATGGCTGCAAATATAAACTGATCTCACGGAGCATTCGGCGCATGCGTGACGCCACCATAACTTTAGCTCACAGGAGGCAGACGGCGGTGCACCAGAGGGCTTCTGATGTCTCGTGCTCTACACGCGCAGAGCTGCAGCGAGGTTGTCGAGCGTGCAGAAAGAGCACTGCGGCAGCGGTGGCGTGGTCAAACTGGCTGATGAAATTGGTCTATCGGATGATGTCAAGTGACCAATGACGATACGTCATTTCTTTTGTTAGAGGTTGGGCTCCATCTTACTGGGAAAGCCAAGAACACGATCGCGTTCTCCTCGAAAGAGCTTAATTTCACCGAAACCAAATTTGTGGAATGTACTTTGAAGTTAGGAGTTGTATTTCCTCAAAGCGTAAAGAAAAAAAAATCAAGTACAGGTACATACTCAGATAATGTACTTCAATCAAAGTACAAGTTTTCTAATCCTACTTGAAGTAGAGTTTTAATATCACATAAAGTACTTCCCATCACTGGTTTGCAGACTGTCTTTTGTCTGGTGTATAAGCAATGTGACCCCAGCTTAAAGCCGGCGTCGCACTGCGTATCCATCATACAAAAAAGACAGTCTGCACACAGATTGGAACGCGAGTCACCGCGAGATCCGTGCTTCGAATGCTGCATGGCAACGACTTCAAATAGAAACTTGGCATTCGACATTCGAACCACTGATATTGCAGTGACTCGTGTTTGCAGACTTCAATTTGTATGACGTATGAGCAGTGTAACCCAGGCAGCTTGGTGCGGACGCGAAGCATACAAAACGACAGTGACGCCACCCTCCGCGTCAGCCCCAAACGGGCATTCATACGATATAACCATGAAGGCTCACGGCGTCCACAGCAAAGTGTCAAGGTTCGTAACACTGAAGCTACAATGTTCATAACTTCAGTTTTTCTTTTTTGCCGTACAACTACGCCTTTCTCCGCGCTTGGAAGGGGGTGCAAAGTTGGGAGATCGATGTCACGAAACTTTCGTCGCCCAAATAACACCATAGCGCCGACCGATATGCATCACCGCGCTCCCTGACGGTGCGCCGTGCCTGCTGTCGAAAGCCACGCAGTGCGCACGCGCGTCCTATTAATGCGACAGCATCTTTAGCTCCGCCCCTTCCCCCCTGATTTCTTGAACTTTCTGGCCTTTTAACGTGTAGTAGGTATGCGCAGTAGACCATTTCAGTTCACATTCGCACACGCTTCGAAGGACGTGACAACCTTGACGTCGTCCTCGTCGTCGTAGAGGTCGTCTCCGAGGTCGTCCTAGAAGTCGTCTTTGACGTCGTCCTTCAGGACGTTGTCCTCGACGTCGTCCTAGACGTTGTCCTTGAGGTCATCCTAGAGGTCGTCCTTGAGGTCGTTTTTGATGTCCTCCAGGATGTTGTCCTCGACGTCGTCCTAGACGTTGTCCTTGAGGTCATCCTAGAGGTCGTCCTTGAGGTCGTTTTTGATGTCCTCCAGGATGTTGTCCTCGACGTCGTCCTAGACGTTGTCCTTGAGATCATCCTAGAGGTCGTCCTTGAGGTCGTTTTTGATGTCCTCCAGGATGTTGTCCTCGACGTCGTCCTAGACGTTGTCCTTGAGGTCATCCTAGAGGTCGTCCTTGAGGTCGTTTTTATGTCCTCCAGGATGTTGTCCTCGACGTCGTCCTAGACGTTGTCCTTGAGGTCATCCTAGAGGTCGTCCTTGAGGTCGTTTTTGATGTCCTCCAGGATGTTGTCCTCGACGTCGTCCTAGACGTTGTCCTTGAGGTCATCCTAGAGGTCGTCCTTGAGGTCGTTTTTGATGTCCTCCAGGATGTTGTCCTCGACGTCGTCCTAGACGTTGTCCTTGAGGTCATCCTAGAGGTCGTCCTTGAGGTCGTTTTTGATGTCCTCCAGGATGTTGTCCTCGACGTCGTCCTAGACGTTGTCCTTGAGGTCATCCTAGAGGTCGTCCTCGAGGTCGTTTTTGATGTCCTCCAGGACGTTGTCCTCGACGTCGTCCTTGACGTTGTCTTCGAGGTCGTCCTAAAGGTCGTCCTCGAGGTCGTCCTAGACAACGTCTTTGATGTTGTCCTCTAGGACGTCGTCCGCGACATCGTCTTGGATGTCGTATTTGAGGTTGCCCTTGACAAATGCTATCGCAATTCTTAGACAACCAACAATGGTGGTTTCTGCAGCAATTTTTTATCTGCTGGATTGATTGTTTGCTCGCTTCAACGCGACGTGCGCCTGTCTGATTGAAACGGCGATGGACCTCCGGCAACCATGATTCCACAATCTTCGCTCATCGCTTTGAACAGCAGCCGAGCTCGCGTCCTCCGCGGCACGGGTAATTCACGCGACTCTCAAGCGCGACTCCGCGAAGCGTTCAGCCCCCCCCCCCCTCTCCCTCTCATTTCTTGTAATACCCACGCGTAGTTCTACGGAAATTTTTACAGCATAGTACACCTATGCACCGACCAATTTTTTTTTCTCTCGTCTATTTATTATATTTCTTTCCCATACCCGGCCCCCCTGGAAGAAGTGGTCATTCGTTCCGTTTCGTATTTTAGGCGCGAGACACATGCGCGAAAGAAACATCCGATCCGACGTCCGATCCGGCAATACGACTGCCTGATCCAAAAGTTTGGTCACTTCAGACGTCGGATCGGCGATCCGGCGTGCGTCCGACGTGCCAGATAGTTTCGCACGGCGGACGGACTGTCGAAAGCGTCCAGCCAATGACAGCACAGCTAGCGCGAACGTCATGATGACGTACTGGGTCTGGCGGGACGAACAAGAAAACGGGCCTGACCTGGGCGACGGGAATCCGGACGCGTGAGTCCCGCTGACCCATTTGAGAAAGATGGCCCAAGCAAAGAATGCACGTCAATCTGGGACCAGAAATCTACTCTGTATAGGATCGTGGACCTCCGCTGGAGCGCTTGGATCTGCCGGGCGGAGCCAAACGGATCGTCGTGTCGCACGCAAAGCCGGAAGCGTGTGTCTCAAACTGTCGCGTACGGCAGTTGGGGGCGGCGTTCGGACTGTCGTATCGGACGTCGGATCGGACGATTTTGCCGTCCGTGTGTCTCGCGCTTTAGTCTTTCTTGCATCCCTTACACAAAATCAGCAACACACACATCTTGAACTGCGAGAGTCTAATTAGTAACGGAGAAATGTAACCACCCACGGCAACAGCTGAACTTGCCATCGCGATAACTAAGAAAGCGAGTCTTCCAATCTCAAGAAAACAATGCGGCGCTCTGTAATGCGAATGAGGTAACAAGAGCGTCTGCAGTTATCGTTGCAGTGTGGTTAGCTTGCAAGACATCAAGGAAGAGCGTCCATACCCTGTGCATGAGGTCCGGTCGCTGAGCCACGGCAGCGCATGACGACAAGAACCAGCAGTCCCCCAGGGCGCCCTGGACAATGTCGTTCCTGCTCACTCCGTTCACGAGCAGCTGTGGTTCGGGCACCAACTCCTGGGAGGAAACGTTCCGAGGATCCGCACGCGTGTTTTGACGTCACATATTTCGCGATGTATACTGTACAAAACAGCTCATGTGTCTAAAAGAGTATTCACGGTGAGAAGCTCGCTAGGGGCGCTTCTGTTTTCCCTCACTATGGGTATAGTGCACGTGCTGCCGACGCGGTTGTGTTTTAATTTTCATAGTGCGTAGAAGCTTGGCATCGCACGCGTTTGCACTGGCAGTGAAGTTGAAGTATCCTCACTTTGGGTTCTAAAAAAATTCACCCAGGCGGCGATACCCAAACTTCTCGCCGCTATTTAAGACTCATTCGCTGTGCCTAGCATGCATGTTATGCATGCCTTTATGAGCACTTTAACCAATCCTCAAACAGCGCAGAGGAAGAGACGCTAAACTCATTGCCTTGTGTATATTTCCAATTTCCGGCGACCATTTATTAATGCGAAAGCATTAACTGTCCCATGAAGCGAGCCGACGTCATCAGTTTGAAGCGCGAAAACGGCACCTAGTTTCCCTGATCCCAAAGGTCCCACTGGCTGGCGCGCGGCGACCAGGCTCCCATTGGCCGCTCCACGCGTCAGTTTCAATGACCGCCGCAAGATGGCGCTGCCTGTACGTGCCGTCGGCGCGCCGATAGAACTAACCGCCGCAACCTCATGCCGGTTGGCGCGCGCTCGGAGACTTCTGCTCGTCTCGCCGCCGACGAACATGGCGCCGCCTCTAACATTCACATCGTCGCGGTGCTTCTGCTCGTCTCGACGCCGACGAACATGGCGCCGCCTCTAGCATCCACATCGTCGGGCATTCATGCTTTCGCATTCACAACACATAAGAAGTGCTTAGGTGTCTTCCGACTTTTTATTAACCTGCTTTCCCAGAGGCAAAAAGGGGGGGGGGGTAAATCAGCTCGCCTGCACACTTGCTTTAGCGCTCCGTTTTTCTGCTGGCACGTGGCGCCCAGCAGAAAGCTATGGCGCCGGCTCAAATGAGCAGCCGAGCTGGAACCAAAATTAGACCTATAGTACTGCATGTACACTGGCGTTCGAATCACAACCGCGAAGCGGATCCGCTCGGTTTCATCATCAAATGCGCGTGAATTGGTATTGAAAATGTAAGCAATCGCGTTCGCAACCGCTTTCCGGTTGAACCATTAATGCGGCGTTGGCAGACATGTACGTAACGCGTTTTTAGAGACAAGTTACTTCTACCAAGTTTCTTTTTTTTTTTTTGGTAACGGGTAACGTATTTAGTTGTTTTTATAGTGCTACGTACGCGCCGTACGAGCTAGCGGTACGAGCCATGTTCCCCAACCGACGGAGAGCAACCCGACACCCTCGATTTCACAAGCGAGGCCCGGCGGAGTTTCCTCTCCCGTCTCTCTCCTGGCTGAAACATAAGCACTAAGCAGCGGCGGGTCACCGCCGCTCCCCGGCACGCAGAAGATGCTCTGTGCTGGTTTTGACTAGACGCTAGTGATGCAAAACTATCGATAGTACTATCGATAGTATCGATAGTCAGCAGAAATCTGACTATCGATAGTAAAAAAACTATCGATAGTACTATCGATAGTCGACTATCGAAAAACTATCGATAGTCGACTATCGGAAAACTATCGATAGTACTATCGATAGTCGACTATCGATAGTTCTGCGCCATTATCGATAGTTCTGGAAAAACTATCGATAGTATCGATAGTCAATTTATCGATAGTTTTGCATCACTACTAGACGCTTTTCTTTCGCTATAATAAACTCAGTTAACCGCAACTTGACTCGGCCACCTGCGCTCATAAAGAAGTCACATCATATAGAAAATGAACAAGTAACGTACTTAGTTCCTTTTAAGGCCAAGTAACGAGTAACGGTATTTCGTTACATTTGAGGGGTCACGTGTACAACAACGTTTAAACAGCCTCGTTTTAATTCTAACCTGAGTATGCGTCTATGGCGACAAAGGCAGATGGGCAACCCGAAAAGAAACTAAACAGTATGATTGTATAGGCATAGCGACGTTTATCGCTGAACACTTCGGTCGAACTCTACAGGAATGTCCTTCTCCCAGGGAACACAATAAGGTTCGTTGGTTGGACCTTCAAGAATCGCGTACAGCGCAAATACAAACCCGGAGGTTGCCAACGCGGGAAGGCACCAAACCCATTGTCAACTTGGAACTTTACAAGCAGAGAGAACAAAAAAGAGAGGGGAATCCCAGAGTCACCAGCCCTTGCTGAAGCACAACACTGCCGTTCCTTCGAGCGCTTCAATAGAACGACTCTTCAGCGTCGCCGGACATGTATTTCGAGGAACCGGGGAAACATAACTGTTAACGAAAAAAGTAACTCGTTAGATTAGAGGTAATGTAACGCGTCCCTTTTGAGAATCGGTAACGAGTAACGTGTTTAGTTACTATTCTAGCTTGCAACGAGAAACGGTATTTAGTTACTTTTTTTTTGTAACGTGTATACATGTCTCGGCGTATCACTCTAAAAAAGCCAGTTCGCCTACTTTCCCGCACAACACTCGGAGAGCTAATCACCGCAACTTACTATGGCAGATCAGCGAATGACGATGCCGAAACATATGTTTAGACCAAAAAAACGCAGTCTGAGATGTGACATTAAACAATGCAAAACGTCACGCTTGCACTGCTTAATGTCACAACTCAGACTGCGTTTTTTGGTCTAAACATATGTTTCGGCATCGTCATTCGCTGATCTGCCATAGTAAGTTGCGGTGATTGGCTCTCCGAGTGTTGTGCGGGAAAGTAGGCGAACTGGCTTTTTTAGAGTGTAGGCGCTCTAAACTGCGCAGCGCTAACACATGCACTTCTTGAGCGAGTAAGGAGAATTTGGTTACTTTTTCTGTAGTTACGCGTGCGGGTCTAGCGAGAGACGCGGTGTGCTTGGGCCACCTAGAAGACAAGGCCTTTCTCGCCCATACGACATCAGGAGTGGATGCACGCAGCGACCTCGCGTCAGAATCGTCGCCACCGAATCTCGTCTCAGAACGAGCGCTGCAAGACGCTCGTTGTGAGACGCTAGCTGCAAGACTCTCTTCAAACTCCAGCGCGTTTGCCGCTTGGTCCGGGATCCACTAACGATGACATAATGCCTTCCATGTGGCTTGGGGCGACTCACGTGGGGCCTGAGCCAGCAGATCCTTCCCGGCACGGGCCGCCTGTGGGCGTACAGCGAGGACTCGGCTGCCGGGAAATGGCTGTCCACGAACAGCTCGGTCAGTGGAAGGTTGCCGATGGCCCGCTCGTCCTCCAGGGCCGTCCTCTGCGCACACGCGATACCTTGCTAAGCCCCAGTACGCACAAGAAAGCAGCCTATTGCCGATTCCCTACAATGGCGGCGATTGTTCATTTACGGACAAATAGTATCAACATTCAAATTTCAAAGCACTTTTCTTTATGCGTTAGCATTAGAACGCTCCCTTCGACGAAAACCCGGCGGTGTCTTTCGCTTGTCAGTTGTCGCGTGCAATGCTCCCATTGGTCTGAAGCGCTGACGTGAGCGCGAATCAACCTCTCTCTCTCCCCGGTGATGACAAACTGACAGACACCACCGGGATTTTGTCAAAACGAGTCCTTTCCTTTTAGGTAAGTCACGCGCACAGCTGGCGCGGAGCCGAGAAGAGGAGGTTCCGCGCTGCACTTCTAGATAACAAAGCCGTAGTGCTGAATCAGATCGCTTAATAAGAGAAGGCCAACGCTGGACACAGATTGGAAACGAGTCCTGCGTCAGCGATCGGCTTCGGGTGAAGTTGGAGCCGAACATTGACGCTATCGTCCAGTCTAATCTGGGACCAGCGTTAGCCTTCTCTGATGACACCATCTCATTCAGCACCACGGCTTTGTTATCTAGTGGGTGTTGCGCCGCGGCACGGTTGAATGCGAGCATGCTCAGTTTTCGCTCTGCTGTCGCCGGTTGTTCTTCGCTCAGGGTTTCCGTAGTAGCGGTGCGTGGGCTTTGATGTGTGTGTGTAGCTAAAACGACAGCTGCGGTGAACTCCACGAGCGATATGGATGCAGTTCCTTTCACGAGTGATAAGGTTGACCGTATCGAAGTGAGTCGACGTACTGTGACAGGCAGAATATAAACAAGGGCGAAAAAATATACAGGAAGATCTATCGGTGGATTCTGGAGAAATCCGTTAGCATGACTCTTGGGAAACGTCAGACACCTCCTCCTTTGGGAAACGCTAACACTGACCCCGTAACGAGGTCAAAAAGAGGCAGCAAAAAATAGAGGAAGCAAACGAGAAATCCAAAAGTAATAGGCGAAGGGTCAGCGTTAGCGTTTCCCAAAGTGTGTGGCGTTTCCAAGGTTCATGCTAACGCATTCCCGAAAAACCCACCAATAGATCTTCCTGTAATTTTTTTTTAAATTAACCTCTATTAAGGTGCGCAAATTGAGCTGGCGAACTTGCACGACGTACAATGGCGCGCAAATTGGTCTGCTTTTTGCGCACCTCGTGCGTTTATTTAGCCCTACCTCAACCAACGATGTCGAGGCGCTTGGCTGCCTCGTCATCGCACGTGTTCCCTTCACGCTCCCTACGTTGTGCTTTGATTGGCGTGCTTCTTGCATTTCGATGTGCCGAAGACGCTTTTGGAATACTTGCTCGCCGTATAGGGCCGTTTTCAAAATATTTTACATCGGTATTTTATGTCAAGACCACGGAAAACAATCTGCTCGCATCGCTGTCGTCTTCGTCATTTGTCGAATGATTTTACGAGATTTACTCGACTGCGACGACACAGTCGACTGACACAACGTCCTGTGGGGCTACATACCACTTCCACCGTTGCCATCCGTGTGGCTGAAGCATCACTCAGAGTTGTGCAGGCCTATACGTTAGGCAGGACCGCTCCCCGTGAATCCTTTTCTTCGTAATTAAAATACCTCATTCGCACGATTATGACAGAATCTATAGCATTTATTATTTATTTATTTATTTATAACATACATAATGGTACCCTAATGGACGGCGGCAAATGAGTTCGCGATCGTCCGCTCGGGGCATCTGCTCACGCCTCAAAAGCGCGGCCTGACTCGCCAATCTTAAGTGTTAAAGCCACCTTTGCCCAGGCTGTGCGAATGAGAGGGGCCAAAGAAGCCCGCCTGACACCCATACCGATGTCAGCAGAACTGAGACGGGACGAGTATTCTTAAACAAACATCAATCGCCAGATGAAAACTAAAAATTTTCGAATGTATGAGCAACTTCGAATTAGAGCAGCGACCACATTCTTCGTAGTATTTCAGACTGTTGCTCGTATTCACGCAAGATAGACTTTTTTTTTAATTCAAAGGCAAGTTTATTTTAGTTTTTAGTTTTCAGCATTATTTACGTCGTTAAAGGGATGGTGAACCGAAATTTGGATTTCAGAAAAACAATGCAGGAGATGTAGGCGGGACGCTACAATCCCTACAACACTACTCGTAAGGCGATATCTCAAATGGACGGCCGTATTTTGAGAAAAAGAGGTCGAGATTGAACAGGGCCGACGAGGCGCGTGACGTCAAGATACCTATAGACCTTTTCTGTGTACTCTCGTCCCCAGCCACCTAATAGGCGTATCCGGTATGGGCGACGAAAAAATAATCCAACGTTTCAACCTGCAAATAGTAAAAAAATAAAGGGGAGGCAAAACAAGAAAGTGGGCCGGTTAAGGGCTGTATATACTCCGACGTTGAGCGCAGTGAACGCGGCGTAGCGCAGAACGCGCGCCTTTCATTGGCCGGCAACCAGGAACTCGAGAGCTGTGGCCAATCAATATCTGCGCGCGCTACGCTACGCCGCGCCCGTCGACGTTACGTTGGAGTATAAACGTGCCTTTACGCTTATATCCTAAATGCCCTCTATTGGCGTGGCAAAGGCAAAACAATGTTTTCACTCATACTGGAAGTGACGTCAATTCAAGATGGCGACGTACTTGCAGAAAAGGTCTATAGGTTGTTTTCACATGACGTCAATCCGCCATTTTGTTGTTAGTTCGTTTTTCCAAACAAATTTACTAATATGAAGGATTACATCGCAACCTGTTGAGGAGTTGTCAGCGTGATGAGACTTATAAGCTTCTGTGCTCTACGCATTTTAGAAGTCACGTAAATCCTTGGAATGCTCGCCTTCGGCACACACCAAACAGCTCACAACAACAAAATGGGGGACAAAATTACGTCAGTGAAAACTCCCTATAGTTTCTTCCTCTCTTCGCTTCGCTCCCTCAAGGCGGCGAGGCGGAGAAGACGCGAGGCCGTTCCCTCTCCTTCTCGGAAAAACATGACGTCAACAAACCTGTCAAGTGCGCCTCCTTTTCTTGAAAAATACGGTCATCCATTTGAGATATCGCTGTATGAGTGATGTTTCGGTGTTTGTAGCATCCCGTTGCACGCTTTTGCCGCGTGTTTTGTGGAATCCAGATTTCGGTTCAGCATCCCTTTAAAGGCAATTCATGTGGAGGCCACCGCACGTTCTAAGCCCCGCCCACAGATCTGTGGCCCCGCCTAGAGTCACTGAATGTTCTCAGAGTAGCGAATTCCATTCAGTCCGCTTACCGGAAGTCAAAGTCACAGAATCCATTTTTGATTGGCTGGTTTAGCCCGTAACGGAAGTTATCAGTCGCCCATTTTGTGGATCGACCCAAAACAAAAAACAAACGTGTATAAAACGTTTCCGCATTACCACGGCTACGGCGGGTATACGCAAGGGGGGGGGGGGGAGCTCTGGGCATCGATGAGTTAGGACCGAACGGAAGGCGCGTTGACTTTCTCTATAGCTTTTCCTTGTATCAGGGTGTCGCTAATCTGGTTCGCCAAACAAGATTGCGGGCTCGTTTGCTCACTCCGGTTGCGCTGGTGCTGCGCTTCAAACTCTACGTCTCAGACGCTAAGCCTAACAATCCACACCGACATGTTTCGAGGCGAGAAAGAAAGGCCAGGAGCAAGTCGCGCACCACTCGGAACAAAGGAATGGACTTTATTAAAAACAAGCCTGTGTCGCCAGAGCCGAGGAAATTGGATTGAAGAGCTCACACGAGAACGAACGCTACCCTGTATGCGCTTCGGCTCGACCGCGCAGGGCAGCACCATGTTGGGGATGGGTTGGAGCCAGAGCGCGACTTCTGCGCTGCGACTCGGTTCTAAAACTAAGCTTGGGAGTTTCTGTACTCTGGGAATATTCAGTGGCTTTAGCCCTGCCCATTACTACTGGACTGGCTTGGTTGCTCGGCTGAGTACGCTAAGAAGTCTAGCGTCTTCCTTTCGGGACATCCAGTCTTCTAGTCTGGGTATGGTGCCTGGAGCGCGTCTCCGACTGGTGTGTTTAGCGTCCTATGCTGCCCATACATCAAAAGTGGTCCTGAAGTGGCAACGAATGACGTCACAGATGCCGGAGTGTCATGCTGTTGCATATCGCGATTCTGGCGGTTGGCCGTAGAAATGCTGGCGAAAAGCACGAGTGAACGCGAGTGTCGCTGTCGTCATGGCGTCCCAGCTTTTGGGCTGCTGAAGCTTCCGTAGACTGTCACACAAGAGAGCGACCTGAAGCAGAACAGGCGTCTGCAACACCCACCACCGCTAACGGACCACCGCCAGGATGGCGACTGGCGACAGCATGACACTTGTATGACGTCACCGGGCGGACATCAAGGGACCACTTTTTTGGATGCAGTAAACACACCAGTCGGAGACGCCTTCCAGGCACCATATGTCTGGGGCCCGGGTCTGACCGTCAGACGACGCTCGCTGTCGTGCGAGCAGACGCGCGGCAGGCTCCTATTTCACCACCGCCTATCGTCGTCTGCAAAACCCGTGAGACGCGGACACGAAAGCTGCGCGTCTGCTTCCGTTTTCGCGTCCGTCCGTCTGCTATTCCGCCCCCGTCTAAAAACATCTGCAATGCTCAGAAGACGGGACCATCAAAGCTGCGCTCCAGCGTCCCATTATGCCCGAGCCACGGTTTAATACAAGCGTCTGTCAGCGTCAATTGATGCGCGTTAATAAGCGGCCTAGAGGACTAAAATAATCAACAAAATAAATTTGTTGTCCTTCCAGCTTTACTGTTCTTGTTGGTTTCTTTTGTTTGTTTTTTTTCACATGGCATTTGCTAGCAAGGTGTGTGAGCGTCATGGCGTACAATTAGAACGCGACGTAAAAATATTCTCTTTGGTAGGCCAGGTGCGCTGCAAAACTTGAGAGCTACTTGCTTTTCGAAGTGAAATGACGGAAATATAGACAAACTAACGCCCGATTGCCTTCTGCTAAATGGTTTCCAAATTATTGCCTGTGTAGGTACACTCTAAAAAAAGCCCGTGTGTCTACTTTTCCGCACAACACTCGGAGAGCCAATCCCAGCAACTTGCGGAGGCTGCTCAGCGAATGACGATGCCTAAACATATTTCAGACAAAGAAAAACGCAGTCTGAGTTGTGACATTAAGCAATGGAAGCGTGACGTTTTGCGTTGCTTAATGTCACAACTCAGACTGCGTTTTTTGGTCTAAACATTGGTTTCGGCATCGTATTCGCTGAGCTGCCTCCTAAGTTGCTGGGATTGGCTGTCCGAGTGTTGTGCGGGAAAATAGACGCACGGGCGTTTTTTAGCGCGGTATATTCTCGGTATTAGACCATGGTTGCAACCACAACTGTCGCACAATTCGCAGAGCAGCGGGGCCGCTTCTAGGGGAGCCAATATTTTTATTCAGCAGCAAGACGCGCCAAGAAACAAATCAAGCCAGATCAACCAACATGGTAGTTGAAGTGGGACGCTAGGCTTAGGCCAGTCCCGCTACGAACCCAAACACCCGCTCACCGCTTCCGAAGGCGCGTACTTGCGACTGTTGTATGCTGCAAACTACACTCTAAGAAATGCCTGCGCGTCTACTTACCCGCAAAACACTCGAAGAGCCAATATCTGCGATCTACGAAATCAGCTCTGTGAATGATGAGGCGGAAGATCCGTTTAGACCTAAAAATAAAGTTTGCACTGTGGCGTTACGCAATGCAAAGCGTCATCCTTGCATTGCGTAATGCCGCAGCACAGACTTAATTTTGAGGTCGAAACGGATGTTTCGCCTCATCATTCACAGAGCTGATTTCGTCGATCGCAATGATTGGCTCTTCGAGTGTTTTGCGGGTAAGTAGACGCGCAGGCATTTCTTAGAGTGTAGGTCGGTTGACGAGATCTTCCTCTAAACACTTCGGTGAACGCTGAACGACTCGCACTCATAAAATTAATCGAGCTCAACGGGCAATACGCTCGTGGAGTACGCCGCCAACGCAGCCATGTTTGTTTCGTTGGAAGCCGTAGCGGAAAGGCAATCTCGGGATATTTTTGAAAACAATGACGACTCTATCTAGATTATTTGTTTCTAAAACATAAAAATGATATCGATATAGACACTATTACGGCACGGAGTAACAATTTTACACCGAACATTTTACATGTCAATCCTCTCTCCACCCAATAATGAGTGCCAAGAAAAAGTGCAAAGTTTTGTAAGCACCGGGCGGGGCCTAGATTAACCCCCCCCCACACACACACACACCCTCCTAAATTGCGTCTAACAACGCAAATATTGCTTAAAGAATATTTGTGAATATTTGTTTTTGTGGAAGAATTTTCAAAAAGTGTAATAAGCCCTTTAAAAAAAAAGTTCACTTCTTAAGGCTTGCGTCTGAGAATTACCGTATTTACTCGAGTAATAGTCGCACTGTTTATGAAGAAAACCTGGCGGTTCACTTTTCCGCGAAGCACGAGGATTGCCAATCACCGCGATCGACAGCATGACTGCAGCGGTTTACAGGACAGAGATAACGTCTTCGCGCGAAAGATACTATCTGTGATGACTGCATTTGCATGGAGACTCGTGTTCTCGATCTAGTTATTCGCTATGTTATTTATGCGCAACGCGATGACTGGCTGTATATGTACTTTGCGGGAAATTAAACGGAAGGGCATTGTTCATAAATAGTGCGACTATTACTCGAGTAAATACTGTATTGAAAGAAAAATCAAGTGATCCAGCTCTGAGGAAAACACAACCCAAAACGCTGAGTTATCTTTTTCGATATGCTCTTGGTAGATCAACATTGTTGCGAGTCACATATTAAACACTTCAAGTAAAACCTGACAAAAAAAACAGTGCGCCCCTCTCTCCGCCCCCCCCTTTCTTTCCTCTCTCTGAAATCCTCATTTGCAGCACCGTCAGCGGATGAAATGTATTAGCAAGTCGCCTCAGTGTTCTCATTATTTCTCCAGATCAATGCGTTTCAAGCCTGGAGCACTCGCGTGATTCTGGCAAGGATAATTTCGACTGACGGGCACTGATTATTGATGTATGTTTCAATCCATTGGTAGGTGACATATTAGAATTAAAATATAATGCTTTGTGGAAACTTTTGTGTGGCACCGCTTATCCTCCGATTCATATAAGATTCAAGTTGTCTCCGCGTCATTACAATATTTACCGCAGGTGGTTCATATTTTCATATGTTGATGTATTAGGGCAGTTAAAGCATATAAGGCTTTCCTACATAAAAAGTACCAGATGATGTATATCCATAATCACGAAAGTTTTTGGGAGCTGTGCTTGAAAGAGGAATTAAAAATCATGAACCATTCCACTCTGTGAAGCTGGACGACCGGCGAAGCTGTTTAGCACACGACGCAGACAGGACACAAAACTTAGCGTATGCTCCATTGAAGTTGTCCAGTCTAGTAGCATGGTACCTGCGACTTTAACAACGAAGCTGTTTATGGCTAGGGTTCCGTGTAGTATTCGTGTGCGTCAAAGCAAAAAACTCCGGCCCGGAATTTCGTGCTGACGCGCAACCGGGTGCACTCTCCGAAAAAAAGAGGTATATTCTTATCACATCTTGCCCCATATACGACACCCCGAAACTTCAGTTCGACTTACAGCGCACTGACGTCGAACAGGCGGCCCCAACTTTTACGAGGGCCTTGAGAACGGTGATATATGCATCATTAAAGAGCTAAAGTACGTATCAAAAACTACAGAAAAAAGCACTGAGGTTTTGCAGTAAGGCCAAGAAAACCCCGATTATTTATTTATTTTTTGTAGTCAGTAACACGTACATTAGCTATTTTAATAAGTTCTACCACACGGCTATCAAGCCGCTCGTGAAATTCGGTAGCGTCAGTTCGACGTCGGCGCACAGTACGTCGAACTGAAGTTTTGGGGTGTCATAGTTATGGGGAAGGGGGGGGGGGCGGGGGCATAAGGCCCGGCTTCCCCCCCCCCCCGAAAACTTTCATTTTGCTGGGGCCTCCCTTTTCCCCTCCCCTCATACAGAATTTTGTCATGGGCACCCCCCCCCCCGAACCAAAATCCTGGCTACGTGCCTCGGCGTAAGAATATACCTTCTTTTTTCTGAGAGTGTGGCGCGCGACACGCGATACCCGGTCGCGCGTCTCTATCCTCCGTTTCAGCTTATGTTGTACCGCAGCGAAGGCTAGAAGCGCGAGCTCATAGCGTTGGCAGCCGCTCTTATGCCACGAGAGCTTGTGCCACCGAAATGTGCCCCAGAGCAAAAAGATCGCGCTTGTAGCCTTTCCTGCCGTACATCATTAGGTGAAACAGAGTATAGCCGTCCATGCGAATGTTTATAAAAAACCACAAAGACAAGTTGTCGTTCTCCATTTTCA
>JAZHYW010013928.1:0-158317 GCA_037355805.1 Ixodes ricinus | reverse complement strand
GCAACGCGCGCGTGCGCTATGTGGTGTGCTGGAGGCCTGAGCCTGCGCTTGCAGTAATCGGCCCAGTTCCGGGATCGCCAAACGTGAAGTATAGAAATGCATCGCCTGTTAGTGCCAGCTAATTTACTGCGCTGGCTTGCAGTCTCAGCTAAGAAAGGCGCAGTTTATCACGATTAAATGGCAATTGTCAAAGCGCGTGGTATTTGCCATGACTCTTCTGTACGATTTCGGCGTCGGCTACTACTGCCACAATGTCATTTTCCGCGAAGCGGTAATAAGAGCTGCCCGGCGTCAGGACCGTAGAGTGCTGCGCGTGGATCTACTTTTCCCGTTCTTTTGCTGATCAAGACGTACTTTCCACGATGCCATTGCTTCCGCCATGCATTACAGCAGGCCGGGAGAGACGAGGAAATGAAAAGAAAATCTCGGCCTCCTCCGCCGCGGCCAAGCCAGCGCAACTCGGGGTTCCCCAAATCTGCGAGGCCCGGGGATGGGAATGCCCCGGCCGAGAGGAGTCTTCCGGCGCCCGCAGCCAAGTCCGGCTCGCCAGCCGCGGACGTCCCGAGCCGGCCGCCGTCGTCGAAGAAGGTGTGCCTGCCGAGGGTTCTGCCGCCGCGACACGCGGCCTTGTCATTTGGAAGCAGTACACCTTCTCTTCGTTGGGGCTTACCAATGAATTTGCTGCAGCTTCCGCGGCGTAATAAACGAGTCTCGTTTACCAGTGCTGTCACAACGTCTTCGTATTGCTCTGTCATAGTCGACAAGGAGACGTATTGACAATTCCGTACATTTGGAATGTAGAACTGTGTCAAAGTCATGAATTTGTACCTTCTGCGAATAAGAATATGCAGCCGTTTTAGAAATTCCCATTCTTGACTGATACCGGGAACGGTATTCCAGTTACTCTTCTAGAGAATGCGTGCACATACGGTTCAACGCCTAGGTTACCCCGCATGCGCTGTATTCGCATCTTCATTTAGGGGTGCCGAAACGACAAGTGAGGAATGATATCACGAAGGAGAATACAGTGCCTATTTCTGAAGGTTTCACTGTTCTTCTCGTCTCCTATCAATACTCGCAAGAATGAGAACATGAGTCAAATGTTTTGCGAAAATATTCGCTTATAGCAATTTGTTTTTACTTTCATATGCTCCGGCTGAGTTTCCAGGGATCAGGCAAAGAAATCCATGACAGGAAATCGAACGATTCCCAGCGTGAACGTCGGCAGAGAGCAGGGCGTTTTTATGACACACATGTACAAAGTATTAACACGGTCCGAGAGAGCACACTCCAGGTCTTCCTGCCAGTTCCTATTTGGGTTCACTGTAACCCCAGAAGGGGATTCCCGTAGTACGTTGACAACCATCGGTAAGAGGAAAGATTGCCTTCTCTGAGTTCCCGCTTCAGCTTTAGATTCGCAATATAAGCCAACTATAGTATATCTCAGGAAAGATTTTATTGATTACAGAAATTATTGCGCTGCTAGGCCTAGTACTAAAAGTGCCGAGGAAAGGGAAATTATCTTAAATATTCTAAAACATTACCTTGCATTGTCTGAAATCCTTGCATGAATAGCAGCGTCGCCACTTAAACACACTGGCCTGCTCCTTACTGTTTGTTAATGAGAAGGGCGGCTGGCTACCCCCGAAAGGCGACGCAGTAGGCACAAGGTTCGCTCCGTTACCTGTGAAGCGCAGACTGAAGCCAGCTCGAGCCTTCCGCACTGGTCCAAATGAATATAGAAACTGACGATACCGGCCTACCATGCACTAAGATGAGAATTTCAGCGACCGGCAGCTTGTCATACGCAAGCGGGGTGACTTTACCTGTCTGTCCATCTACATCCTTCTCGGTGACTCAGAGCAAAGCCAGCTTGGGGCCTTGACATGGCGTGAACTGATTCTGCTTCCTGCCCATCGCGCCCGGTGTCCTCTGGCAACTTTCTATGATTTTCACCTATCTTCTTTGTGGGAGATGAGAGATAAGACTGATTTATTTGTTGCCTTCTGATGCCAGTATCTGGCTCCGGGCGTACTACTACCTAAAAAGAGCTGCGCAAGTATTTTTCCGGTGAACACTGGCATTGTCATCGCAACTTAGTACTGGCGAATGACGATGCCGAAACATGTTTAGACTCCGCAGTCTGGCTTGCGACATTAGTTTACCGCTTAATGTCACATTAAGCAATCGCGACAATACAACTCAGGACTGCGTTTTTGGTCTATGTTTCGGCATTGCCATTCGCTGAGCTGTCTCCGTAAGTTGCTGTGATTGGCTCTCCGAGTGCTGTGGGGGAAAATAGATGCACGCTTTTTTTTTGCGTGCCGCCCAGCCGCAGTGAGGCCCGGGGGCTGACTGGGCGGGAACGTCGACCGGGAAAGGGGAGAGACGACCCAGCGCAGGCGAGAGATTACGTAGTCCTGGTTCGGTTCCGCCGAGCTTGACGCCCAAGTACAGTTGTCCTGTAATTTCAGAATAGAATAGAATCAGAATCAGTTTATTTTGTCACAGCGCTTTTTTACACAATGCGGTATTAGAGGCTGCAAGTTTGTATTTGACGTTTTACTGCGCAGAGAGCGTGTCTGCTCAATAAAACACACACAAAAAAGACTGAAAATAACTTACGTAACATGACATTTATCAATAAAATAAGTATCATTCAATACACATTGAATTAGAAAGATATTACAAAACATAAGACAAACATGGCAGTCATTGTGCGAAAGTTTAAATTTTACGGACATTTTAACGAAGTGTACTCAACACTCACTCCGCGACACGAAAAAGAAAACACAAAAATGATAATTTATATTGTGATGCCGTATAAATAAAGTGTCATTTGTGGTTGCGCTTCGTGTCAGAAGTAAAGATATACAAACATCTTGGCACTCAACATAAGAAGTTCTGAAGTTGTATGAGCATTTAATGAAGGTGAATCCACTCTTGGGAATATAAGAAAGTTTAAGAGTGTGGCAATTTAGCCAAATTCTGGCTGTTAGTTCTAGATGATGGAATTTTCATGGATGCCAATGACGTGAGGGATATACGATTTCAGCATTATTTCAAGTTTAGCAAGGTCAAAAATTGTTGTAATGTTCTCTATACGATGATATGACTGTTAATCTATTGAGTATACGTCAGTATTTTATGCTTTAAATTAAAGGAAGAGAATCCATCATGTAGACATCTTCAATTATTCTTACGTTTTTTTGCATTTTCACTAAAGTTGTTTTTTGTTGTGTTACCCCACAGATGGCAATAACAAAGAATTGAATGAAAAGGGAATTATAGATACTTTTTTATATTACAGGAGTCATTTATATTTGTTCATTATCCTTACCCATTTACAAGTTTTTTTGAGGTATGTGAGAAATGGAGATCTCCACGACATGTACCCTGAGAACAATTGGGTCGTGCCGAGGGTCTTCACGCTGTCAACACATTCTTACTATGTTTACCCAAAATAAATCACTCGGGATTACGTAATCTGTGATCCTGACATTTAAAAGGATCGCTTTTGTTTTGACGGATGACAGAGAATTTATGGTGACCCAGTGTTTTAACTTTGCGTAAAATAAATTCTTTGGGAAGTGAGTATATTTCTGAGTCAGAAAAAGATGCTGTATATCATCTGCATACATAATTAGTTTGGCGGAAGCTCTATATTTGTAATATCATTGACGTAAATAATAAATACAGGAGACCTAATATTTCCTTATGAAATGCGCTGCATGTTGGATGGCGAGTTTCTAATCTGAACATATTGGTGGCGATATAGGACGAGTGACAGGAATACCACGTATACCGTGTACTTGTCAAGAAGAAGATTGCGGTTTATTCGATCGAACGTTTTGCTAAAATCTATAAAAACTTTAAAGTTAAAAGTCTCAAATTTCTAATATTAATTTTCTGTACTAGTAGTTCGTTTCTGTGGATCTATATCTTCTAAAACTGAATTGCGATTCCGTTAACAAGGAGTATTTGTCTAGAAAATTGTAAGCCGAGAACACATTATAAAGAATGTAAGCTTGAAAATCGATGGTAGTTACGGATCATTCCTGTCCTCATTATAAAGAACAGAAACTTTGTTTATCTGCATCCTTCACAGGATTGATGATAATATAAGATTATAGCCAAATGAGTTAGCATGGAAGTATCACCAAGACAACCAGAACGACTTAAGACCATTGTCATGACTGCGGCTATTTTTTATATTCATAAATGCAAGAAACTGCCATCAGTAGGGATTTAAAAATGCAGGTAGAATATTTATACGTATTTCGTTATAAGTACTGCTCTCACACTACAAAATAGTCATTGATGACATGGGTGTTCGGTACTGGATTTCCTCAGTTATATTTGTCATAAGCACATATCTCAATGTTCCAGACATACGTTTAAAAATAGACTCTTCAAATTTGGCAAATAATGTTGTTTTGCACGTTTTAACTGTGTATTTGCTTAGTTTCTAAATTTTGAATTCTCGCAATCTTGAGCTGTCTCGAGTTTTAAGAGTGTAGAAATTTCTTTTAATTTGTTAAGAGCAGTCACTGATCCAAGGTTTTCGAGACTTTTTTGTTGACATTAATTGTTTTAAATGGAAATCGCTGCAAGCGCATCGTTTCCAGCTCAGTTTTAAGAAAAAAACAGCATTGCCGATTATCATTAGACCGTAGCATTCCAATCACCAGTGATATTTTCCTGAATTTTTATGTCTTCAGAATTTATAACGAGGTCTTGTGGTTTGTTATCAAACATGAATATGGGAGCAGTGATTACTGAGACCTGTTAGTTCATTCCGCAGTGATATTACTTCACATGGTTGGTCATTAAAATATCGATTTCACGTTGATGATGAGCTTAAAAATGGGGGTATCACATGTTCATTGAAGACGTCAGTAAAATCAATTGTTTTGAGGCGAGAATTTTAACATGTTTATATTGAAATCGCTACTCGACTTTACCAACTGATATCTATCATTGGCAAACATTTCTAAGAAGCTAATAAAGGCTGCACGTTTCCAGTAGTGGGCGGTATAAAATTGAGTAGACATTTGCTTGTATTCGTCATCATTAGTCTAGTTTCCATCGAATTGTCATGAAGCTTACTTGGTATATGTGATTCTGAGAAAAAATATACTTCGAGGCGAAACATCACGACTCAGTTAAAAAGGCATGTTCGTCTTCCATTCAAGTATGTGTTCGCATCTAGCTTCAGAACATCTATTAATCAACACAAAATCTGCAGGAAGAAGCAAGTGCACGCTGAAACAAAAGGTTGTCTCATGTCTCTAGAATACAGCGTTCTTCTACGAGTGGTTCTGCGGAAAGGATGCTTTGCTGCAGGGGCTGATTCGCGGCTCCGGTTTTCAGCGGCTGTCTAGGGACACACCTGGGCGTGCAGCAAGACGCCAGCGTGGACTCCGATACAATGGCGCATTGCCGCAGTAGTCGCTTCAAGTCTTCGCACTCCGCGTCGCTTCTGGCTTGTGCGCATATAGCAGGCAGTGAGAAAAGACAAAAACAGGTGGCGGGTGTGCGCACTCACAAAACTTGCGCTGCACCAATGTGCACGTAGATCACCAATCATTAAATTTTCTTGTTGTCGAGCACATATAGAGATTGGTATCCCTACCCAATTGCATGTTGCCAATGAGACGGCATGGCAATAGACTACTTCCCAAAATCCTCGTTTGCAACACTACGCATGCTGCATTATCTGATTCTGTGGCCACGGAGCGGCCTGATTTCTATTGTCTCTTTGACGCAGTGGACTTGTATTAAATGAAACTAAAGTGCACTTCGCTATTGCAATCTACTCATGTGAGCCCCTGCTGAAACACGGACTCCACCGGCCAAATCTGCCTAGACATCGCGAGGAGCAGAGTAAGGCTCTTCCAAGTGCCTTGTATAGGCCTGCACAGCCATTCCAGAGTGTAGCGATGACCTTTCTGCTACGGATCATTAAGAAAGTTTGACGTAATGAATTATATGCTGGGAGCCTCAAAACGCGCTTATCTGTATTGTTAGTAACACGTCTTATGAAAGTCACATATCGAAAAAATGCATGCACCTATTTGGCTGGGACGAGGATAGTGAATTGAGTTTACAAATCAAAATCGAAACGGTATCAGTAGGCCTAAGATGTATTTTGCGTGCACCATACAGTTAGATTGTTGATTTTGCAAGAACACGTTTGTGTAAGACAGTATAGTGGTGCTATAGAGTATTAGTTGCCCACCTGATTGTCTGAGTGTAAATTCAAATATCCATTTAGAACGCAGTGTGGCATATCTGAGATGTCTCAGTAATTATGCAGTGCGAGTGCACATTGCACCTACGTGCTATTGGGTACTTGAGGTACGCTTGACGATTTTAATTTCAGATCAGTTGAATTGGTAATTCTCGAAAACTCGAGCGAGTCTCAGTTTAAATACGAGGCACCGACTTTTCGGGCTTGGTCATGCTACGTATTTATTTATTTATTTCATTCGTAGCTGCTAGGTTACAGATGGGAATGGTGGAAATATTTATTTACACGAAGGATGAAGACAGCAAGGTAGAAGGATGGAGGCGATGGACAGGAGTTCTCAGCCCACTCTGTCTTTGGGACAAAGGAAATGAGTTACAGGTTGTATCCTACTATTGCCCGCCAACTTTAATCGTTATCAAGGAGACAATGTGAAGAGGCTCTAAAGTGACTGATAAAGTATGTCGCTTCGTGCAATACTATGAAAGAGACAGATTCTAGATGCGACGTCGAGGAATGTATTTCATGTTTGTTTCCCATTTGAGAGGCGCTATTAAAGGGAATAATTGACAACATTGCCTGGGCAGAGCTGTTCTGATAGACTCAAGGATTAGAACAAGCAACACATGAAGATCTCATTAGACGAATGTTCTGGAGCACAATAAGAGACATGTTGCCATTTGTTTTAATAAACTCGAGACAGAATACTGCGACCACAAGCAAAGACACTCAATCCTTCCTGTAAATATTGGTCGAGGCTAAGTTTCAAGGTTTGTAAAGTAGAATACGTGAACTATCAAAGGCTTTAGCGAAGTCAAGAATACAGACCAATCTTGCGATTTGTTCCACAGAAAACACCAATCAGTAAAACGAGCAGCTGAGTTTTACAGGAGAATGGTTGCATGCTGACACAAGCTGTGTAAAGAAGAAATTGACTCAAGAGTAACGAACGAGTCTGGTATATCACATGTTCAAGAATTTGCATGGAATGGCCGCTCAGAATTTGGCCTGTATTCAGCCAGGGTTGTAACATCACCAGATTTGTGCAATGTGGAAATTACCTACCTTTGGGTAGGGTGAAGACGATCAAGTGCAAGCATCTGAGACAAGACGACAGATCAAGGTCACAGCACCTTCAAAAATCTGTATCCGATGCCATCAATAATGAAGATAAAATCCCGTACTTCAACAGTTTAGAAATATGACTCCAATCGATGAAGTAGGTTAATACGTGTAAAATCTGAGCCTGAACAACAGGTAATGCAAGTCGGCGCAATGATTCGCGAAAAATAATGTCAGTTTGCATTATTCAGCACGGTTTCCGATGAGCAGTTCCCGAATTTTGTGACTTCCAGAGCTGCGGGCTAATAAAACAAAGATAGAAGCGTGTTATTAAAAAATTGATTGATAATTGACAATAGCTTGCTTATACTTTGATGTCATGGACAGATAAACTGTTAATCCTTATCTTGGACAGCAACGACAAAAAGACGTTTTGTTGTTTGTTTGTTTTGAAGCTGTCTAATGAGAGGTTGAATTGCTGTGGGATTTTCAGGAGAAAGATATTTGATGAAGAGGAATAGTACGCTGGCTAGGCATCTTGGCTCGAATAGATCCATTGTCATGAATTGTCAGTTCTGCAGAGGAAAGAAGGCATTAACAAAAATTGCCACCAGCGTTGATTGCTCGTGTCTGGTTTGCCATGGTCATTGAATTGTTTATATACAGTAGGGGGATGGGACCAAGTAAAGGAATAGCAGAGTGGTCGTTTAAACAGGCAGAAGAGATAAAGATGAGATCGGTTCATGTGTCATACGAAGTCAAGAACATTAGCTGATGAGATAGGCAATTACGAGTAAGTACATTTAGCAGATTGGCAGGTTAAATATATCAAAAGCACTAATGAAAGAGTGAGTTGGTTGCAGCTCGTGGTTGCGGGCAATAATGGATGTCATTTTGCCTTAGTTTGAAAGTTTCTTAGGCATATCGACGCTAGTAAGTGTGCAGCTGGCTAGTAGGCAGCTCCGTGGCCTGGTCGGCTATGTTGCTCCTACGCGAACAGCTGAGATTCGATGTCATTGCTGATACACGTTTCTGTCGTCGGTAAATCGAGAATGTTGTTTGCCTGAGGTTGTATTTCTACGCGCCGAAATCCCTACGCCGAGCAGAAGCCCACGCGTCACATGGGGCTCTCAAAATGAGGCCGCAGTCAGCCCATGCCCCGCGCTCGATCCTGTTGCCTGCCGCCATCGACGCCTGCAACGCTAACCTTTTCTATTTTGTTTTGGGCAGGTTCGCCCAATTAAACGTTTGTTTCAGTTTTCGTCGCCTCATCACTGCCACCTGCATACATACAATATTGATATATTTATCCAGTTACAGCAATACAAATTTTTTATACAAATTTAGAATAATTCGTTTTAATAAATATTATTGCTGTTTTAGCATAGCGGAACGTTTAAATTTGAATGTTACCTACGTAAATCAGGACACCTTGTATAAAGCAGACGATGGAAAGACTTCTGCCAGTCAAGGAGGTTCTTTATCACTTTTGACACGAGCTTTCCAATCATTCCTGTGCTTTGCCAGTCTCATCATGCGAGTAGTGTCCCGCATGTCTTCCAAGGTGGTCCTGACCTTGGACTGATATATATTTGTCAATCACAACACGAGAGAGCAATTTATTTATTGACCGAATGGCTACAGGTGCAGTTACATATAATAGGTGGCAGTTGAGTGTATGGCCCTGCACACAAGAGTTCGGAACACGAATTGAACTTGTTGACTGCAAGGACGAGGGGGGGTAATTTCCCGCCTTCCAGGTGGTTAGCGCTGGTGCATGAACGCATGCTCGCCTGACCACCTGCGTACTTACTACGTATTTGGATGCGACCAATTTTATTATTCATCCCTACAGACATTTCATTCTTTGAAAATAGCGGCGTTTTCCACAGATATCACGCATATACTTGTATTGCAGAGCATAAGCATTTATGCATCTCCATTCTTCGCCAGGTCTGCTCGGTCTGGCATGACGTTAGAGATGAGACTCTTTGTGTGTGTTGGGAGGCCAAGCTACGGCCACTTTATGACCAAGTAGAGCTAGCGTACAAAGGGCACCTGGTCTATACTTTGATTTTGTTATGATTATTTTTAGCGTAGTTAGCGTCTCTGAAAAATTTTTTCCAGCATTGCGTAGTTTGATATCGACGACTTAGCGCCAACAAAACCGAAGGCTCGAGGCTCTGGCAAATACTGAAAATCAGCCAAGGCGGGGACGTGATTGTCAGATTGTTCAACATCGTGGTTTGCGTCATCTTCGTTGCGCTAGCCATTTCCAGAGGAAGGTGTTGATTCGTTCTCACTTTGCATACGCAGGCCATAACGTAGGCTGTGGCCTGACTGAAAAAAATATCTTATAGTATAGCAAGTGGTACATGGTTTTGTTTGTAGCCAGCCGATTTTGTCTCATCCGCACGCGCAGGGAAAAATAATAAGGTACTAAACGTATCGGTCTCCGGTTTGCTGGCGACTCTGATTATATGCCAATTACGCACACTGGTAAGAAAAATAAGACACAGATGCCGTTGTCCTCGAAACCTCTCGAAATTTTGGGCAATGGCCCAGCGGTAGCATACGTGGCAAGAGCTCGCGTGCAGGTCTGTAGCGACTGGAAAACCGTGAACTTGCATACGGTGCCGTACTCGGCGGCTCGCCACTCGTGCGCTACGTATTCTACCTGAGTTAGCGATTTGTAACACCGACTTGTTCGGTGCTCATGGTGCCGTTCCGCGCGCGGTCTTCCGTACTGTCGCCAGGCCTAGAGCCGGTCCCATGATGGAGTCGCGCTACGAGCGCCGCGCCGCTTGTCGCATATCATGGACGGAGTGCAGCATGACGGCACGGCACTTTAGCTCGAGCCTCGCCGAGTCAGTAGCAACACCACCTGCAGGTTCCGGGTTCGCACCTGCCGGCAAAAAACGATTGGAAGGTATCTCCGATCTGGGGGTCGGCGTCCAGCGTTTTCCAGTCCACTAATACTCTCCGCCTTCGATCCGTCGGAAAACCTGTGAAAGCACCTCTGGAAGCAGCGGGTTGTTTGAGAGTTCATTGCTGCCATAGCTGTACTCGGCATGTTTGATAGTTATTGCGAAGTATTTACTGATTGCCGTTAAAACGATTTGATCCTCCCATGAACAACAGTACATATCGATACATGGGCTACAATTAATTACAACATTAATCACATCTGAGCAGCGGTTGCAGCGGCTCATGAGCGACTCCGCGCAACGCCTGACGTGAGGAAAAAAATTGCAGGGAAAGTTTAGCTTCACAGATGTAGCGTGAGTTTATGTGCACAAATGAGACAGTGCTATCGCTGTTACCCATTTCAACGCTAAAGAGCGGAATCTTCTGCCTAATCTTACCTTCTGGCATCGCCGTACAAAATGATATACCCACTCAGGCGGCCGCTAAACTGAACGCCTCACGCATGGCACTCACACTGCGTCGTCTCATGCGCCACTTTCACGTCGCACACATACAGACGGATTGTTTACTCAGCGTTGAATACGTACTGGCGCTTTCGCTGTTGCCTACTGTATAGTCAGCTCACCGGAGAGCCCTGATGCGTCCTTGTTGTTACGCTGCTGAGATGGTCAAGCACGTCAGCTCACCTGGCGACGTTACCTTGTTAGATGTCTTGTCTCCAGAAATCCCCCACCTGGTAAATTTCTGTTACGCTCTAGCTTCTTCCCTCCTTTCCTACTGGGACCGCAATTTCGGGATCAAGGAGTTGTTCGCTCGATATCGCCGAGCGAGGAGCAATTGCCTCCTCTCCATGTATTGGCAGGGTTCAGCTCAGGGGGAGCTGTATTACGGGATTTTAAAGGAAAGGCCTGATAGTACCAGTATCGCGACCATTTGCAGACGGCGGCCCTAGCGTTCCATCATGCCATCTACGGGCAATCCAGTTGCCCATATATCTGCGTTCGTTCGTCGCGGCAATGATCGTCACCCTCTGAATGCGAAGACCGATGGCGCGCGTGCGGCAATGCTGCTGGCGATACCCGCGCCAGCTGCGCGTCATGTCGTCACTGCCCGCGTTGTGGCATCGGCAGGTGATGCGGCGAAGCCCGCTGCGGCGGCTTCCGCTACCAGCCGTGCGCCCAGACGCATTGTTCGCGCCAGCAGCACGAGCACGGCTCACATGAGCCACGAAACTGCTCGGCCCGCCAGCGTGGCTCACGCCAAAGACGTCAGACTAATGTTGCTTTATGATACAGAGCAATACGCTCAAGGCGTGAGCAGTGGCCGGGTCGTATTTATACATGGCATTCGTTAGAATGTGGCGCCCTCTGGCGCATTATTCGGGGTCGTATTTGCGTCACTACAGCGACACCGTACTTATTTCATCTTGAGTTTTGCCGGAGCCAGTTCTTATCTCACTCACAGCCGTACGCCATGTCCGAGCGGCTCCCGACGTTTCAAGATGTGATGGGATTACACCAAGAGCGCTGATATGTCAGGCACTCTGCCGTGCGAAATACTGACTAAACTAGCCATGCACAAAAAGATAGCGTAGGGATCATGGCGCATTTACTGTGCGTTCTTTCAGGGAGCTGATAATAATTGAATGCACTGCGGCTATACGCCATTGCCGCTAAAAATATCCCGGTCGCAGAAAGTATAAAAAAAGATAAAACAAATTGTTTTCACAGGAAAAAAAATTGACCGAAGAAAAGACCGGTTTTGTCTTTGCAGCGTAGCCCTATTGGTGGTTCTAGCTCCGCAAGAGGCCAAACTGGTCTGTTCCAGGGTCTACTGTTGCAGGTGCGTGTGAATGAGCCGTCATTCAGTTCTATAATGCAGAAAGGCAGGATTTGCAGTGCGACTGTTTAATATTACTTATAGTCCTCATAGGAGAACCTTTTATTTCAGTGATTACTTGGCATTAGTTGTTCACACTCTAGAGGACCGAGTACTACCGAGAGAGACCAGACCGATTTTTAGGGATCGGATGATACGGCGGAGCTGGTCTTAAGAGATTGCAGATAAAACCGGTCTGGTCTTCCTGATCGTGTCGGTCACCTTCGGTCGCAAGAGGTGAATGTCTTTTGTTGGTGCAACTGGGTATTATAGTCATGTATGCCGATTTCAGTTAGCGGGGAAATTGAATTGTTGTATAGGCCGTCACTGACTTCGCATGATCTAAACAATGATTTAGTTCTCCGCTATCATAGCGGGAAATACACGGACGGACAGTCGGACGGATGGAGGGACAAGTCGTCGTGGGGAAGTTCCGTTAAACATCCATGCTTGCAAATCTAAACAGAGTTCCAGTGTCAGTAATAAATGACAGATCGCAGAAATAGACAGCAACAGCTCCAAGCTAAGGCGTCTTTCATTCCTCAGCTCCTCAGTACTCTCCTCTGACATGTGTTCCCAGAACACAAATTCACGAACTCCCAGACACGCTTCACCGGTAGCAATCGCCACATTGTTACAGCAGCTTTTCCACATTTCCATAGAACGATCTCAATTTCGATATTGCATCATTGCACTACGATATCCTGGCCTTCACCACTCGAGTCAATTTCGCGTGTTGCAGGCTGTCAGTGCCATTATCTGCTATCCTGAGAATGGAATGCAATTCGCGCGCCTTCTGGAATCCTCATCAAGCATATCTTTAGGTAAGACTCGTTCTGCCGTTCCAGAGGGCAGTTCCCAGTAGCTAGTGCGACATAGTATCGCCTCCAAAATGAAATGACGTATCAAGTCTTGAGATTGTGCACCGTTGTGTGCTGATGAATGAGCGGCGAGCATATATGTGTCCAAGCGCGTCATATCGATTTGTTATAAAATTAAATCGCATCGTCACTGCCATTGTAGGGTATTCCAGTGGACTCATGTATAACGAGAAATTGAGTCTTGTGAGCTAAAATTTTTTACGAGGTCTAGTGTTATGTCCGATCGGTCATTACGCTCGAATCCCGCCTTCCTCTGTTCGATGGGGGAGAGAGAGATATGGGGGGGAGTGAGGTTATTGCCGCAGCCTGTCCGGACGTAATAAAGAGCTCATTGCTGAAATTTTACAGACAGTGTTTGAGGTGCCATAGAGGATAATGCACTTTGTCGTCTTCTCTCCAAGCTTCTATCGGGAGAGGCTACGCGTTAGACAAGCATCGTTATGTCTGCGAACTGTCCGACGTTGACTCTTAACAGGCAATTTCAAAATGAGCTCCGCTGATCTCAATTGTTTGAGTGCACAGTTTCGCGTATTACCGCTGAAAGTTTCCAAGCTTTTTATGTGCGGGCGTAGTAAGTTCTCCGGCTTGCCCTGCAGCGTAAGATCCACTAGAGATAGCCTATATTGAAGAACTTGCATTCTAATAGAAATAATGCATCCGCATATTTCTTTACAGGGAGTCTCTTCATGCTACATGTAGGTCTCAACGAAGAGATGCCCAGCATGGTGCGTTTCGAGCGGGCAGTCTCCTCTGGGGTAATGAGCGCACGAGCTCTTGCTCATTGCGCCGACATAAAACGCGCTCTGAAAAACTGTTTTATTTCTGCCTACGCACAATTCTCTGAAAGAGTCATCTAGACGCAGTAGTTCGGGCGTCAATTAAAATGCTACAGGGACCCCATTCTCTAATCGATTGGGCCATCAGCGTCGTTCATTTCCATAAATATCTTAAAGTCAAATTACTTTTCGTTTTGTTTAAGGAGGGTGGTAAACGGTATCGAATTTTGATTATGCGAATCGTCTGGATGTGTAGTTGAGAACAGTTAAAAGACACCACACTCATAGCGATTATCAGCTGCATGAGGAAAATAGGTCTGTTCATATCC
This sequence comes from Ixodes ricinus, assembly GCA_037355805.1. Lineage (NCBI taxonomy): Eukaryota > Metazoa > Arthropoda > Arachnida > Ixodida > Ixodidae > Ixodes > Ixodes ricinus. Next base: position 144,213 of record JAZHYW010013928.1, on the reverse strand, counting down.
TCATGCAAGAGTGACTCCGATTTTTCATACAGAGTTCCTGCTAAACGGACACTTTCGCGCAGGGCGTTATTGCCGCGATCTATTCTGCATTCTCTGACTGAATTTTCTGCTCCCCACAGAAGTGTCCTATGCTTGCATATACATGTGTACATGCCCACGTCAGAAAGGTTTAGTCATTTTTTTGCTCAGTCAAAGTTTGCCGATTTGCCGGCGGCAGAAAATCACGATTATTTGATTAATCGATTAATCGATATATTAATCATCAATTGCCCAGCTCCTAGATTGCAGTGATGAACCTATCCCAGGATTCGAGGATTGCAGGACGCGTGTTGTATGGAGCGCATTGTTGCCGTGGTTGCCTGAATAATGTTCTTCCGCACACCTGGCGCGCAGCCACCATTTATCTCCGAAGGGAGCAACGACAGGCAGACTACGCCTGCGCTGCGAGCATATCTGCAAAAATCTGAATGTTGGGCTCCACCCCGAGGAAGCACATCCACTGGAAGAGAGTGAAGCGTTCAGCATACAAGGATTGTTTGTGTTTGTGAAGAGCTTTCCGCATCAAAAAAACAATTTAATGGGCCGGACTTTTGCGATCTACAAGGCAAGAAGATTCTGCGTGTGGCTGTCAGTTCCGCTCCAACGTGCAGTCACCATGGGACGAGACGACTGTTCGCTAACCGTGTGTACTTTGCGAGAGGCTTTCATCTGTCGGCCCGGCGTTTCAGCAGTGGGGTCGGAGTACCCGCCGTCAGGTAGTAATCAGTATTATCTCCTGGCTATCAACTTCACTGAAGTAGAGAGTGTTAGATAATCTCATTTTTCCTCAGAGGTGCTGGTGTTGATTAAGATGCGCTAGTAAGTCTAATCAAGATGCATTAGAAAATAGCTCATTTATTTTTTCTAGTAAAGTATTTGATTAGACACTGGTACGTGTTGTCAACACCCAGCGCCTGAGGAAAATGAAGAGAGCTCCTAGCACTCTCTCCTACTTCGGTGAAGTTGGTAGGCGGAGATAGCGGAGTTGCGGCTTACCGCATTTCGGCGGCGGGTCACTCCAGAGCCCACTGCCGAGGCACGAAGCAGTCTCCGGGCCGACGAGATGAAAGCCTCGCTCGCACAAGTAGTAGACTACGGTTGGCGAACGGTCGTCGTCCATTGTGACTTGCACGTTGGGCGGGATCGCTGGAGGCTGACAGCCTGCACGCCGCGGAAACTCTTCTTACTTGTAGATCGCAAAAGTCCGGCGTTAAATTGTTTTTTATAGTGCGGAAAGCTCTTCACAAACACAAACAATCCTTGTATGCTGAACGCTTCACGCGATTTTCTTCCAGTGAAATGTGCTTCCTCGAGAGGCTGGGCCCAACATTCAGATTTTTTGCAAACTCTGTCTCGCAGCGCAGACGGCACTTTCGCGCGAAGAAGCTATCTCTGCCTGGTCATCTCGTTGGCTCCTTCGGGAAGTCCTAAATGACTGGCTGCGCGCGAGCGTTTAGGTGCGGGCCTTACGGTAAGAGGGCACAAGTTATTCGGGCAACCACGGCAACAATTGCGGTCCATACAAAAATGACTACGCGTCTACAATCCTCGAATCATAACGTAGGTTCATCACTGCAATCTATGGCTGGGAAATTGATCGATTAACCTACCGATTAATCGATTAATGCTTTAGTCGTGATTTTTCTAAATCGGCTAGTCGGTAAACTTTTGACAAACCAAAATAAACATTTAAACGCTTTCACGAAGCAGACGTGGACGTGAACACGTGTATGTATGCAAACTTTGTGTGAAACTAAAGTAGACTGCGGGGGCAAGATAAGGAACTGCAGACAAGTGCAGAATAGGTTACAAGCATCGCGGCTACTTAAACGCCCTGCGAGTGTCCGTATAGCGCCGCAGAGACTGTTGTGAAAATTCGGAGGAGGTCACTTCTTGCCCGAGGATATCAACGGACCTATTTGCCTCATACAGCTGATGTCTATGAGTAGTGGTGTCTAACTTCCTGGTGTCTCAACAGTGTCTCAACTGTTCTCAACTACACATCCAGGTTGATTCATAATCAAATTTCAATATTGCACCGTTTATCACATACTCAGCAAAAAAAAACACAAAAAAAAAGTAATTTTGACTTTTTAGAATATGTATGGAAATGAACGAGACTGATTAAAATATTATTTAATCGATTAAAGGGTGGCGATTAATTGGCGCAAAATTTTTAATCGACGCCCATCCCTACTGCTATCTAGATGACTCTTTCAAGAGAGTGACGTGGAGCAAGAAAAGAAGTTTTTCTTTTCAAACGCGTTTTGCGTCGACGCAATGAGCAAGAGAAACGTTGCGCTCATTGCCCCAGAGCAGACTGCGCTTTCGAACCACACCATCTTTTGGGCATCGTAATTCGTTGAACGGGCTACGTAAATCACACTACAGCGTAAGGGGAGCTCTACGTAAAAGTAGATGCGGATGCATTATTTCTATTAGAATGCAAGTTCTTCAATATAGGCTATCTCTAGTGGATCTTACGCTGCAGAACAAGCCGAGAACCTTACGCCCACACATAAAAAGCTTAAACTTTCAGCGACTGTGCACTGAGCTGGTGCACTCAAGCTGGTGAATTTTTAAAGCGGAGCTCTCATTTTGGGAAAGTTAAGACCAACAAACTTGTTAGAGTCAACGTCGGACGGGTTCGCAGACGACCCAATTAACGATGCTTGTAACGCGTGGCACCATCTCCCGATAGAAGCAGAGAGAAGACGACAAAGTGCGTTATCTCCTATGGCACCTCAAAGCACATGCGGTAAAATTTTCGCTGTGGCTAGCGTTACGTCCGGACGGAGCACTGAAACGCGTATACCTAACCCTCCCCCCCCCCCCCGCCCTCCTCTCTCTCCCCGTGAACCTAGGGAAGGCGGAGATTCGGACGTAACTTGGGTTACGTCGGACGTAACGCTAGACACTTCGTAAAAATTTTTGGCTTCCTGCGGGCCTCAATTTCGCTGCTCGTTTTATACAGCATGAGGTCCACTGGAGCCACCCTACAATGGCAGTGACGAATGCGTTTACAATTTTATAACAAATCGATATGACGCGCTTGGACGTCCCGCCCGTGCCGCGGACTTATCTTCGCCGCTCATTTCATCGCGCACACAGCACGGTTTTTTCCAATCTCACTTGATACGTCGCGACTCGCATTCCAGGCGAGAGCGGTACTATGTCACGCCTTGCAAGAGAGACTGCCCTTCTGGGAGCAACAGAAACGAGTCTTACCTAAAAACTGCTCGCAGTGAGTTCCCGTGAAGGAAGGCGCGCAGGTGCATTGTCCATTCTCGGGGTGGCAGGTGGCGCCGTTCTGGCACTGACAGCCTGCAACACGCGGAGGGTGAACATCTCGGGGGAGTGGTTAAAGTTAGGATATCGTAAGTGCAGTGGTGCAATATCGAAATTGAAATCGTTCTATAAATGGTAAACTTTATAACAATATGTGGCGATTGCTACCGGTTAACGTGTCACAGAGTTCTAAATGAATTGTGTTCCTAGAGGAACACATGTCCAGAGGAGAGTACTGAGGGAATTTGTGAGAATGAAAACTATATAGCTTAGGCTTGTGTTGTATTTGTCTATTTCTGCGATCTGTTCTTCATTTGGATTACTGACTGGAACTCTGTTTAGATTTGTTTAAGCATGAGATGTTTTTAACGGAACCCCTATTTCCCGAACGTTTGTCCATCCATCCGTCCGACTGTCCGTCCGTGTATTTCCCGCTATATTTAGCGGAGAAACTAAATCGGTGTTTAGGTCATGCGAAGTCAATTGACGTCACGTGGCCTATCAACAGCTCAGTTTCCCCGCTAACTTTAGCGGGGAAATCGACGCCACGTGACCTATGTACCCAGTTTGCACCTTTAAGGCCCGTTCACACTCTTGCGACCGAGTGCGACCGACTACGATCGGGAGAGACCAGACCGGTTTTTAAGCCTCTTGGCGATCTCTTAGGACCAGCTCCACCGTAGCTCATCCGGTCCTAAAATCGGTCTGGTCTCTCTCGGTAGTACTCGGTCGCAAGAGTGTGAACGGCTCTTTAATGTACCAAGCAAACGACAAAAATAAAGGTTCTCTATGGCTATCCGAGAGGCCGGTTCAATGTATTATAAGTAATATTAAACGGTCGCACTTTAAATCCTGCCTTTCTGCATTATAGAACTTTGAAAATGACGGCTCGTTCACACACCTGCAACTGAGTAGGGCCGGCTGAGACGAGACCGGTTTTGAAGCCTCTTGCGAGGCTTAGAACCTGCTCTGGTTTTACGCCGTTGCAAGAGGCTTAAAACCGGTCTTTTCTTCCTCGGTCAATTTTTTTTTCCTGTGAAAGGCTGGTTGTTTTATCTTTTTTTTTATACTTTCTACGACCAAGGACTATTTTTAGCGGCAATGAGAGATATGGCCGCCCGTGCGTTCAATGTTATTATCAGCTTCCACTGAAAGAACGCACAGTAAATGCGCCGTGATCCTGCACTTATCTTTTGTGCATGGCTAGTTTAGTCGGTGATACGAAACGCACAAAAAACGACGAGTGCCGTGACTATGCACTATCGGCGCTTCTTGGTTGTATCCATCACATCTTAGCGTCGAGAACGCTCGGACGTGAAGCAGAGTACGGCTTTGTGGTGAATAAGGGCAACTCCGGCCAAAACTCAAAATGAAATAAAGTACAGGTATCGCTGTAGTGACACAAAATACGACCCCAGCCAAAATATTGCGCCAGGGGGGACGCCGCATTCTTAACAAATGCCGATAATAAAAATGTGACCCGCCGCCAGCCACTGCTCCTTAGCGGGCGGCCAGCGGGTTGCCGATCGCTAAAGCAACATTGGGCCGTGACGTCAGTATCGTTCTCTTTTGTAGCGTGAGCTACACTGGCCGAGGTTGAGCAGTTTCGCGTGGCTCGCATAATGAGCCGTGCTCCGTGCTGCGCAAGCGCGAGGAGCAGTGACGTCACACGGCGCACAGCTGGCGTGCCGGAGACGCCGCCGCCGCGGGCTCCGCCGCCACCGCGCGCCTCGCCGGTCTGCGCAAGCGCGAGGAGCAGTGACGTCACACGGCGCACAGCTGGCGCGCCGGAGCCGCCGCCGCCGCGGGCTCCGCCGCCACCGCGCGCGCCTCGCCGGTCTTCGCATTCCAGAGGAGTGACGTCATAGCCGCGACAGACGCGAGCAGACGCCGAGGGAAGCTATACAGACGCTAGTTTACGCCCGTGGAGTGTACATGATGGAACGCTAGGACGCCGCTTCACGTCACCATTAAATGGTCGCGTCTCGCGGACGCTATCGGAAGCGCTTCTTTTGTGGTCGCGTCTCGTGAACGCTACAGCTCCCCCTGGCCGAGAGAAACAGACCTATAGCCATGGAGAAGGAGAGCGAAATTGCTCCTCAGCGGCGCAGAAGAGCGGCGAAGCTTAACTCGGATCCCGAAGTAGTTGCCCGGCAATTAGCGGTTGAGCGTAGGAAGACCGAACAGAAGAAGGCTAAACGTGCTGCGGAGACATCGGAGCAAAGGGAGGAACGTCTAGCAAAGCGGCGTCGCCAGGAGGCTGAGCGACGTGCCCGACCATCTCAGCAGCAGCAACAACAAGACGCCGTCGATGACGTCAAGGCTCGCCGATTGACTGACTATACGGTGAAACTTAGCGAAAGCGCCAGTGCGACTCGGACCTTCGAGACGGACTTCGTAAACAATCCGTTTGGATATGTGTGCGACGTGTGTGAAAGACTGTGGCACATGAAAGACTTGACGCCGGTAAGTAGTGCCATGCGTGAAACGTTGAGTTTAGCGGCGCCGCCTGAGTGGGGTGAAACCGTGGCGCGGGTTTGTACAACGTGCAAGAACTTTCTCGTTAGGCAGAAAATTCCACTCTTTAGCGTTACCAATGGGTAGCCGCTTGATAGCGCCTCTCATTTTGTGCGCATAAGCTCACGCTACGTATATCCTGGCATAGCCGAGCTAAGCCACCGCAATTTTTTTTTCCTCCGGTCCGGGCGTTGCGCGGAGTGCGCTTCTTTGAGCCGCTACCACCGCTACTTCGGCTTGTGATTGGCGTGTTTAGCCGTTGCTTTTATTTGTAGCCCGTGTAGCTTCGGTATAGCCTTTTGTTTATTTGCTTGTGAGGACTCCAAGACTCGTTTTAGCGAGCAACTCGGTGCGCCCAAGACTGCCCAGCTGTTCCTCGAAACATGCCGAGTACAACTTGTAGCGCTGTGGGCTGCTCAAACAACCCGCTGCGCAACCCGGAGGTGCTTTTTCACAAGTTTCCAACGGACCGGAAATTGGAGAAGGTGTGGGTGAACGCTGTTCGACGAGTGGACTTTGGAAAGCCTTGGACGCCGACCCCCAGGTCGAAGCTCTGCTCCAATCATTTTTCACCGGAGAGTTACGAACGGAACCTACGGGTGGTGGTTGCTTGTAGCTTGTCAGCGAAGGGCTCGAGGCTTAAAAGGATGCCGTGCCGTCGCTCTTTGCCCTCCGTCCGCCCAGTACTGTACGTCACTGGCAGCGCGGCGTAGAGCAACGCCACTCCATCCACGGAGCCCTGATGACAATTTAGGCCTAGCGATGAGTACGGAAGACCGCACGCACGGCGACAGCCGCCGAGTACGGCACCGAACGAGTTCACTCGTTTTCCAGTCGCTAGCTTTCGGGTATACAAGCGACGAGTACGGCATAGCGCACGCACGGCGGCGGCCGCCGAGTACGGCACCGATACGAGTTCACGGGTTTTCCAGTCGCTAGCTTTTGGGTATACGCACTAACTCTTGCTACATATGCTGGATAACTACCACGTATACAGAATTAAAACAAAATCAGCTTACCTTCTATCTTTAGACGGCTAGCGCAACAGAGGTAGGTGCCGCTCGGCCTGCGTACCCGTTGAACGAGAACGATCCTGACGTCACGTCCACATAGCGGCTGATTTCCAGTGTTGCCAGGGCCTCGAGCGGCTAGTTTCGGTTTTGTTGGCCGCGCCCCAAACAAAACTTTGAGGCGTCGATATCTTTAAAACTACGCACAATAACGAGAAAAAAATTACACCTTGCAATTCAGGGACGCTGACTGCGCTAAAACAGTCATAATCCCAAAATCGAAAGTATGGACCGGAGTTGCCCTTTAACCACACTTTTGACAGCTCTCTACTTGGTCATAAAGTGGCCGTAGCTTGGCTGAAGAGGGGCCTACTGTCCCAACACACACAAAGTCTCATCTCTAACGTCATGCCAATTCAGTGACCCTGGCTGAAGAATGGAGGATGCATAAATAGCTATGCTCTGCGAAAAGCGAGTTCCCAAGTATATGCAGTGACTACAGCGTCTGTGGGAAAACGCCCTTGTTTTCCAAACAATGAAATAGTGTATAAAGGATGAATAATAAATAAAGTGGTCCGCATCCAAATTCTCGAAGATATGGTGCACTAGTGTCGGAGCAGCACTCACGTTCCGTACACCAGCGCCCGAACCGCCCTGGAGGGCAGGAGGTGCAACTCGAGCCATCGTCCTTGCAGTCTTGGCAGTTGTGTAGGTTCGGACACACTTCGGACTCTTTTCGATTATTGCAGGGCCTGCACTTCAACTTCCACCTGTGTATGTAACTGCACCTGTAGTGAGGATCAATCATTCGATCAATAAATAAATTATCTCTCGTGTTGTGATTGACAAATGAGATGTCGGTCCGTAAGATCGGAACTATCTTTTGGAAATACACAATCTTGAGGACACTACTCGCATGATAAAAATTTAAACAAAGCACGAAGGCGTAGTTGAAAGCTCGTGTCAAAATTGAATAAGGAACCTCCTTGACTGGCAGAGGACCTTTCGCTTCGAGTCTTAGCACATACAGGGAGTTGATCCTGATTTACGTAGAATGACATTCAAATTTAAACGTTCCGCTTATGCCAAAACAGCAATAATATTTATTCCCACCAGAATGTTCTAAATTTTATTGTAAAAAATTTTGTGTTACACAGACTGTGGCTGGATAAATATATCCGGCTCATAATTAATACAATATTGTCACGAATGACAAGTGATGAGGCGACGAAAACTGAAGCAAACTAAACGTTTAATTGGGCGAACTTGTGCCCAAAACAAAATAGAAAAAGGTTAGCGTTGCAGGCGTCGATGGCGGCGAAACAGCAGGATCGAACGCTGGGGCGAGACTGACTGCGGCTCGTTACGCAGAGCCCCTTATGTAGACGCGTGGGCTTCTGGAACAATCGGCGTAAAAGTTTCGGCGCGTAGAATATTCTAACCTCGAATAAGCAACAGCGTTCTCGAATTTACCAGAACGCGACATTACAGAAACAACAAAAACGTGTATCAGCGGCCAGGCATCGAATCTCGGCTCTTCGCGTGGGAGGCAAGCACGATAACCGTTAGGCCACGGGCGCGCTGCCTACTTGGCCAGCTGCGCACGCGGCCATATTTAGCGTCTAAGATATGCCCTATAGAGAAACTTTCAAGCCCACAAGACTAAAAAATCCCCGCATGGCGCCCAATTTATTTGCCCGCAACCACTGTTCCCGCAGCCAACCGACTCACTCTTTCATTAGTGCTTGTTCTATGTTTAACCTCTGCCAACTTGTAAATGTACCTACTCGCGTTACTTTCTCAACAGCTAATGTTCTTGACCTCGTATTGACCACTGCACCTGAACCAGTCTCATCTTTATCTCTTCTGCCTGGTTTAAGCGACCACTCTGCTATTCACTTTGCAATCCAGTTCCCCCGCCCCCTAAACCGTATAAACTAATTCGTGACCATGGCAAAGCGGATTTTTGAGCAATCAACGCTGAGTTGGCAATTTTTGTTAATGCCTTCTTTCCTCAGTTCTGGGAGCGATTGATTCATGACAATGGGGATCTATTCGAAACCAAGGTCACTGCTCTCGCTGATATATTCCTCTTCGTCAAATATCTTTCTCCTGAAAATCCCTGTAGTTCAACCTCTCGTTAAGACGGCTTCAAAACAAAAAACAAACAACAAAAAAAAACACGTCTTTTTTCTCGTTGTAAGGTGTCCAAGATAGGCGAAAGTTGGCCAGTTTATCTGTCAGTGGCGTCGGAATACAAACAAGCTATTGTCAGTGCCAATCAATTTTTTTTAATAACACGCTTCTATCTTTGTTTTTTATTAACCCACGCAAGCTCTGGAGTCTAAAATTCGAAAGTGGACTGTTGATCCCACCTCATCAGAGCTGCGTTATTTTGAATAATACCTTGACATTATTTTTCACGAATCGTGCACCGACTACATTACCTGAATTCAGATTTTACACGTATTGAGCCTACTTTCATCGATTGGGTCGGTATTTCTAAGCTGATTGAGAACGCGAAAGTTTTATCTTCATTAGTATTGATGGCATCAGTTACAAGTTTTTGAAGAGTACTGTGACTTATTGATCTGTCGTCTTGTCTCAGATGCTTACGCAGTCGTTGCAGTGTACCACCCTACCCAAGGTTGCCAAGGTGGTTCCGGTGCACAAATCTGGTGATGTTTTTAACCCTAGTAATTACAGACCAAATTCCTTGACATCCATTCCATGCAAAATTCTTGAACATGTGATATACACCAGACTCGTTTGTTTTCTTGAGTCCAATTTCTTCTTTACAACGTGTCAACACGGTCTTCGTAACCATTACTCCTGTAAAACTCAACTACTCGTTTTTACTGATTAGTTGTTTTCTGTGTTAGACCGTTCATCTGCCGTTGATTGTATTGTTCTTGACTTCGCTAAAGCCTTTGATACAGTTCCGCATAGACTACTACTTGACAAACTTAGCAAACTTAGCCTCGATAGCAATATTTTAGGAAGGATTGAGTGTCTTTTAGCGTGGTCGCACCCAGTGTGTATCTCCGAGTTCATTAAAACTCATGTACGTATATAATACTCTTGTGTGCTCCAAAATTGAGTTTGATTCGTCTGTATGGGATCTTCATATTAATTTGCTTGTTCTAATCCTTGAGTCTATCCAGAACAGCTCTGCCCGTTTAATGTTGTCCAATTATTCCCTTTTAGATAGCGCCTCTCAAATGAAACAAACATATAAATCTCCCCGGTCTCTCTACTCGACGTCGCATCTCTAGAATCTGCCTCTTTCATAAAATGTATTACACGAACGACATACTTTATCAGTCACTTTTTACAGCCCTCTTCTATGTGTCATCCCACTTCGATAACCGATTGAAAGTTGGCGAACCCAGTAGTAGGACCAACCTGTGCTTCGACTCCTTTGTCCCCAAGACTAGAGTGGACTGAAACCACCTTCCTGCCTCCATCGCCTCCATCAGCAACCACATTACCTTCAATTCTGCTGTGTTTCATCACTCGTCATAAAAAGTGTTCTTTGATCTACATGTTTTTTTTTTTCAAATGTTTTCCACCATTCCCGTCTGTAGCGCCTAACGGCCCTGAGAGTAAAATAAATAAATAAATACATTAGCAATGACGCAAGCCCGAAGGAGTCGGTGCCTCGTGATTTACCCAAACTTGAAACTCTCGCTTCAGTTTTCGAGAATTGCCAATTCAACAGTTAAGGTGGAAGAGGTCTTTGAATTAAAATCGTCCAGCGTACCTCAAGTACCCAATAGCACGTAAATTTTCAAAATGAACTCTGCAATGGGCCTTCCTTGCTGCATAATTACCGAAGACATCTCGAATATGCCACACTTTCATAAGCTCCTGCATGTGTGGTCCCAGTTTGCACTCGGAGCCAATCGTGGTGAACGGCTTAGTACTCTATAGCACCACTATGCTGTCTTACAAGAGCATAGTGTTCTTGCAAAATCGAAGCAATCCTAGCGGCGTAGTGCCGCGCAAAGCATCTTGGGTACCTTTTGACTACCGTTTCGATTTTGATTTGCCAAACTCAATTCACGATATCTCGTCCCGACCAAATAGAGTGCATGCATTTTCGAATATGTGACTTTCCTTAAATTTAACGTGTTGCCTAACAATACGAATAGAATGCTGGGCCACGTTTTTGGGGGCTCCCGACGTACCAGAGTTCGTGCGTCAGGCTTCTTAAATGATCCGTAGCCCGAAAGGGTCATGCTGCACTCTGGAGTGGTATATTGCAGGCCGCCATAAAGGTATGGGACGCGGAAGGCCTTACTCGTACTCCTCGCGATGTCTAGGCAGGTCCTTACGGCCGTTGGAGGTCCGTGTTTCAACGGGGGCTCTCACGAAGATGAGTGGGTGCAATGCGAGCGAGTGCTGACTTTAGTTTCATTTAATACAGAGATCCACTGCTTCGTCAAAGGGGCAATAGAAATCGAAACCATGCCACCCTTTCCGTGGCCACAGAGGTCAGATAATGCAACGTACGTAGTGTTGCAAGCAGGGATTTTGGGAAGTAGTCTATTGCCATGCCATCTCATTGGCAACATGCAAATTGAATCAGGATACCAATCTCCCTCTTATTAGCTCGACAACTTAAAGAAACTTTAATGATTGGTGATCTACGTGCACATTGGTGCAGCACAGAAGCTCAGAGACGTATGAGTGCGCACACCCTTTTTTTGTTTTTGTCTTTTTTTCCTTTCTCTCGCTTGCCTGTAGCGCTCATATTGCGCACAAGCCAGAAGACTGACGCGAGGGTGCGAGGCTTGAGAATGCGAGCGACCTACTGCTTGACCGGCAGATGCACCGTGTATCCGGGAGTCCCGCACTGGCAGCTGAAGAAGGTCTTGCTGCACACGCCCAGGTTGATGTCCCTGGAGCAACCGCTACCGAGCCAGGCCACGAGCGTCAGCTCCTGCAGCCACCTTGAAAGCATCCTTTCCTCAGAACCTGCACTTCGTAGAAGAACGCTGTGTTCTAGAACGTGAACAACCTTTTGTTTCAGCGTGCACTTGCTTCTTCCTACAGGTTTTTGTGTTGATTAATAGATGTTCTGAAGAAAACATGTGGCTGACAGAACAAGTGCGATTTTTGTACTTTGAATGGAAGACGAACATGCCTTTTTTAACTAGTCATTTTCAACTCACGATGTTTCGCCTCGAAATCACAACCATGATTTTTTCTCAGAATCACATATACCAAAAGTAAGCTTCATGTTGGTTGTTCCTCCTTGATTCCGTGGAAGGGGCTTACGTTGGACCTTGATGGCGGTGTAAGCCGATCAGACTAGAAGCCTTATAGTTTTTATCTTCGTAACTTTAATGATTGACAGATACGAGCAAATGTCTACTCAGTTTTATACCGCCCACCTACTGGAAGCGTTGCGGCCTTTATTAGCTTCTTAGAAAATGTATTTTCTTTTGCCAATGATGAAAGATGTCAGTTGGTCGTCGGTGGCGATTTCAATATAAACATGTTAGAAGACTCTCGCCTCAAAGATGAATTGATTGTTTTACTGACGTCTAATAGTTTTTGTAATGTGATTATACCCCCGACACGAATTACAAGCTCATCATCAACATTGATCGATCTTTTTGTGACCAACCATGATGAGAGCAATATCACTGCGGGTGTTCTTAGTTATGGACTCAGTGATCACCTTCCCATATTCATGTTTGTTAATCAAAATATCCCACTAAAAGAAACCACAAGACCTCCTTTAATATTACAAGACATAAGTTCTGAAACACATAAAAAATTCAGAGAAAATATTATCACTGTTGATTGGAGTCATGTGCTACGGTCTAATGATGTCAACGAATGCTATGACCTTTTCTTAAACGAGCTGAAACGTGCATACTGCACAGCGTTTCCATATAAAACAATTAATGTCAACAAAAAGTCTCGAAAGCCTTGGATCAGTAGACTGCTCTTGAAACAAATTAAAAAAAGAAATTTTTTGTATGATTCCTTTCTTAAAACTCGAGACGAAGTAAAGTTGCGGGAATTCAAAAAATTTAGAAACTTCGTAAATACGCAGTTAAAACGTGCAAAACAACGTTATTTTGCTGCCAAATTTGACGAGTCCTGTTTTAGGCAGCCCGAAATTATGTGGAAGCGTTTGAACTCCTTAATGCGGAACCCGAACCAGGACGGTATTGAAAGCATGACCATTAATAACAGGGAAGTATCCGGTACCGAACTTAGCAATAAATTCAATGACTATTTTGTAAGTGTGGGAAACAGTACTTATAACAGTACAGCCATAAATAATTTTACCACCTGCAATGAAACCATTTTTTTAAATCCTACTGATGAAGGCGAAGTTTTCTCTACATTTATGAATATAAAAAATAGCCGCAGTCATGACTGTGAGGATCTCCAAATCGGACCTGTGAAGTTTGTCTTGGATTTGATACTTCCATGCTTAACTCATTTGTATAATCTTATATTATCATCCGGTATATTCCCGAAGAGGATGCAGGTCGCTAAAGTTTCTGTTCTTTATAAAGGTGGGGACAGGAATGATCTAAGTAACTACCGTCCGATTTCCATCCTTCCTATTTTTTCAAAGCCCATTGAAAAAATAATGTGTTCTCGACTTTACAATTTTCTGGGTAAATACTCCTTGTTAACGGAATCGCAATTCGGTTTTAGGAAACATAGATCCACAGAAACAGCTTTACTAGTACAGAAAGAATTAATATTAGAAAATTTTGAGAATAAACTTTTAACTTTAGGGATTTTTATAGATTTTAGCAAAGCGTTCGATCGAATAAACCACAAGACTCTTCTTGACAAGTTAAAATGTTACGGTATACGTGGTATTCCCTTATCACTTCTTGCGTCCTACCTACAATATCGCCACCAATATGTTCAGATTGGAAACTCGCCATCCAACATGCAGCGCATTTCCTCTGGGGTTCCACAGGGAAGCATATTAGGTCCCCTGTTGTTTATTATTTACGTCAATGATATTACAAATATAGAAACTTCCGCCAAGCTAATTATGTATGCAGATGATACCAGCATCTTTTTTTCTGACTCAAGAGAAGATATACTCACTTCCAAAGGAAACTATTTTTTACGCAAGTTAAAACACTGGGTCACCATAAATTCTCTGTCTATAAATCCGTCCAAAACAAAAGCAGTCCTTTTTAAATGTCCAGGATCACGGATCGCATTGTCCAGTGATTTGTACCTTGGGCCAAATATAGTAGAATGCGTTGACAGCGTGAAGACCCTCGGCGTTGTGTTCTCAGAACACATGTCGTGGAATCTCCACGTTTCTCACATACATAAAAAACTTTGTAAAGTAGTTGGGATAATGAACAAATATAAGAAAGTATTTCCTGTAACTATAAAAAAATTAATATATAATTCCCTTTTTCATTCAATTCTTTGTTATTGCCATCTGGTCTGGGGGACAACAACAAAAAGTAACTTTGACAGGTTGAGGTTAATGCAAAAAAAAGCATTAAGGATAATTGAAGATGTCCCACGTGATTATAGTTCTCTTCCTTTATTTATAAAGCATAAAATACTTGACGTATCCAACATGTACTCTAATAGATTAACAGTCACATATCATCGTGCCTTAAGAGAACACATTACAGTAATTTTTGACCTTGCTAAACTTGAAAATAATGTATCATTATATCCCTCACGTCATTGGCATCCATGGCGAATCCCATCATCTAGAACTAATTTTGGCTTCCAGAGGTTGAGTTACAAATTACCTTTACTCTTAAACACCTTATATTCCCAAGAAGTTGATTCACCTTCATTAAATGCTCATACAACTCAGGCTTTCTTATATTGAGTGCAAAATGCTTGTCTTGTGTTTATTATATCTTTTACTTCAGTCTGTTTTGAAGCGCAACCTACTTTAAATGACACTTATTTTATACGACATCTTATATAAGTTATCATTGTTGTGTTTTTCTTTCGTGTCTGGAGGTGAGTGTTGGTAAACTTTCGTTAAATGTCCGTAAAATTTAAACTTTCCTGTAATGACTACAATGTTTGTCTTATGTTTGTAATATCTTTCTAATTCAATGTGTATTGAGATGATACTTATTTTATTGATAAATGTCATGTTACGTAAGTTATTTTCAGTGTTTTTTTTTGTGTGTGTTTTTGATGACAGTGCCGCTCTGCCCTGTGTTTTGGGGGTAGGAACCCGTCAAGCTGCAAACTTGCAGCTTTTTTCCTGGCCCCCCTTGTCACGTGTGTAAAAAGCGCTGTGACAAAAATAAACTGATTCTGATTCTGATTCTGATTCTGAAATTACAGGACGAATACACGACCATGTTGGCATCTCGTGCCCCGAACTTGGTCACCGTCAGAGCTCTCCGGCGGAACCGAACCAAGGACTACTTGCATGTCTCTCGCCTGCGCTCTTTTCAGTTTCCGTCTCTCCCCCTTTCCCGTTTGGTCGACGTTCCCACCCAGAGTCAAACCCCAGGCACGAAATCCTTGCGGCAACGGGCGTACACTAAAAAAAAAGCCCGTGCATCTATTTTCCCCCACAACACTCGGAGAGCCAATCACAGCAACTTACGGAGGCAGCTCAGCGAATGACGATGCCGAAACATATGTTTAGACCGAAAACG
Organism: Ixodes ricinus; assembly: GCA_037355805.1. Taxonomy (NCBI): domain Eukaryota; kingdom Metazoa; phylum Arthropoda; class Arachnida; order Ixodida; family Ixodidae; genus Ixodes; species Ixodes ricinus. Next base: position 128,714 of record JAZHYW010013928.1, on the reverse strand, counting down.
CAGTCTGAGTTGTGATATTAGGCGTTGCTTAATGTGACTAAGCATTGCTTAATGTCGCAAGCCAGACTGCGTTTTTTGGTCTAAACATATGTTTCGGCATCGTCATTCGCCGAGCCGCCTCCGTAAGTTGCGGTGATTGGCTCTCCGAGTGTTCCGCAGGAAAATAGACGCACGGGCCTTTTTTTAGAGTGTAGTACGCCCAGACGGGTCTGGCGTCCAGAGGCAACAAATAAATCAGTCTGTCTCTCATCTCCCACAAAAGAAATAGGTGCGAAAAGAAAGAGCACATCGCCCAAGACACTTCCAGGGACGCGAGCGATGAACGGGAAGCGGAAATCGGTTCACGCCACGTAAAGAACCCCAAGCGGCTGCTCTGGTCGCCCACCAGAGAGGATATTAGGTGGACAGACAAGGTAAGTCACCCCTTGCGTATATTAAGCTGCCAGTCACTAGAGAAGCTCTCAGAAATATCTTAGTGCATGGTGGGCCAGTCGTCAGTTTTCCTATATTCATTTGGACCAGTGCGGAGGCTCAGCGGTATTTGGCTCCAGTCGCCGCGCTCTCTCGGTAGCAAAGGGCGAACTCTCTTGATGCCCCTCAAAGTGCGTCGGCTTTCGAGAGCAATATCAGCCGCCCTTCTCATTGGCTAAACTTATTAAAGACAGGCCAGTGGTGTTTTAAGTGAAACGCGACGCGCTACAGTTCATGCAAGAGTTTCAGATAATGCAAAAAGGTAATGTTTTGAAATATTTAAGATAAAGTTTCCCTTTCCTCGGCACCTGAACACTGGAAGGCTAACAGCGCGCAATGAATTTCTGTAATCGATAAAATCTTCCCTGAGAGATATACTATTAGTTTGAAGCATATTGCGAATCTAAGAGAAAGCTGAGCGGGGCTCGGGCTCAGGGAGCGAATGCTTCGCTACCATTGGTTGTCAACATTACTGCAGGGAATCCCTTCTGGGGTTGGTGGGGCCAAGGGACCCTTTAAATAGGAGCAGCAGGAGGCTGCAAGAGTGTGCTCTCGGACCGTGTTAATACTTTTGTACATGTGTGGTAAACAGAGTTAATCATAAAAACACCCTGCTCTCTGCCGACGTTCCTGCCTGAAGTCGTCTTTCGGTTCCTGTCATGGACTGGCCCTGCCTGATCCTGCCTGGAGAACTCCGAGGAAAGCCGGAATTTTGAAGACGCGGTGAAGAGAGTAAAAACAAATTGCTGACAAGCGAACCAAACAAAAACATTTGAGTTTTCATGTTCTCATTCTTGCGAGGAGCGATTATTGGGAACGAAAGGATGAATTCGGGGTATTCAGAAATAGGCGCGGCCATTCTCCTTCGTGAATATCATTCCTCACTTGTCGTTTCGGCGCTTCTAAATGAAGATGCGAATACGGCGCGTGCGGGGGTGAGGACAACCTAGGCGTTGAACCGTATGTTGCACACGTTCTCTAGAAAGAGTAACTAGATACCGGTTCCGGTTATCCGGTCAAAAATTAAATTTCTAAAACGGCTACACTATTTTTATTCGCAAGAAAATTACAAATTCGTAACTTTGTTGCCCACAAGTTCTACATTCCAAGTAACACAGGTGTCAAGCGTCACGTACGCGTCTCCTTGGTCGACTATGACCCAAACAACAATACGAAACGTTGGCGTACTAACGCGAAATTCTAAACGGAGACTCGCGCGTTTGATACGCCGCATCATTGGTGGAAGCTGCAACAAATTCATTATTCGCCCCCAACGAGCGAAGCTGAAGGTTGACTGCTTCCAAATGACAAAGCCGCTTTGTGTCACGGCGGCGGGAGACTTACCTCGGCAGGCGCGCTCTTCGACGACGGCAGCCGGCTCGGGACGTCCGCGGCTGGCGGAGTTTCTCGGAGAGGAAACCGGACTTGGCTGCGAGCGCCGGAAGGCCCTCCCCCTCTCGACCCCCGGGACCGTCCATCCCCGAGCTGCGTCACGGATTTCAAAAGGGAGACCCCGAGTTGCGCTTGTAGCCGCGGCGAGAGGAAACCGAGATTTTCTTTCATTTCCTCGTCTCCGGGCATAGCGGCGCGCGCGTGCTGTGAAGTACATGAGAGCAATGGCATCGTGGGAGGTGCGGCCAACACTTGATCCGGGCAAAAAGGACAGGGAAGAGCAAAGATCCACACGCAGCACTCTACGGTCCCTGACGCCGGGCGAACATCTTATTACCGCTTCGCAGAGAATGACATTGTGGCAGTAGTAGCCGACGCCGAAGAACCAGTCACCAAGAAGAGTCATGATAAGCCACGCGCTTGCATTTAATTGCCATTTAATCGTGATAAGCCACGCCTTTCTTTAGCTGAGACTGCAGCCGAAGCGACAAGAACGAGCTGGCTCCTGGCTTTGAGGCGTGCATTTCTATACTTCGTTTCAGCTTGGGTCCAGACGGAGCCGATGCTACAAGCGCGAGCTCCAGGCTTCCAGCGTCCCTGCCAAGCACGCGCGCTCGTGCAGTACAGGCACTGTTCAGGGCCACACGCTCGTCCTTGTAGCACCGGCTGCGTCTGGACCCAAGCTGAAACGAAGTATATTGCGAGCGCTCCTTCTGCGAACGAACGTTGCAAAGCAGCGACCTCGTGCGCTCGTGCTTGTGCTTCAACCTCCTTCTACATTAGCGGAGCAAACGCTGGTGAGGAGGTCGCCTTCTCTCCAGCGAACGCTCTGCTAAAGTGGACAGAGGTGGGGTATGTTTCCACTGAACTCCTAAGCTGTTCCCGACTACGCCACATACACCTTTCACAAAGGCGCAGCCATTTGAATGTCGTCACTTCCGGTACGCGATCAAACATGGTTCTCATCTCTCCACGCCGCATGAAGGTGTTTACGGAAAATGCATGATTTTGGCACTTGTCTTGCCTCACATATATTCTCTCGCATATTCAACATTGAAATGCTTTACTATTTTTTCATCCCGCTTACCAGAGACTGAACCTACGTGACGGAGAACGAAAGAAAACGAAAAACGTCTATAGAAGTCGCGGACAATGCACCGCCATGCACTCCGAACAACCGTCATTGGTATTCCTTTGATCAATTTAATTAATTGGAAAATCAAGAAATAAAATCTCCGTGGCAAAAAGAAAAGATACATCCACATTCTTCAACATGTGGTTGTATTTTCAACTGATACAAAAAAGACAAATGATGGCTGTATCCAATGTGTTGCGATGCGGTATAAATTCACGAACCGCTGACAGTACGCGTTAGTCTTACATACCTCGCATGTAGTAATCAGAAATGTAGCGGGAAAAGAGCGCAAGTCAGTAATAACGCCTCAAGTAACGCCCCTTGTGGATAAATACGTAAAATACTATAGATTATAGATGATGCGGTTTCATGGCACTATCGCATAAAAAAGATGGGCCATCGCCATACTACAGCGCAAACCACGGACGTAATCAGACCTAACTAGATTGTGTATTAGTAAGTTACTATTACTACATTACTTGTTTTGAAGGGGGAGGGGGGGGGTCATCGAATAAATACGTGTCCTTCTCACGCGATAATATTACACGCAATATTTTCTTTCTGAACCTTCTAGATCATTGTTTACGCCGTGTCACGATTACGGTTAAACCAACCTTACACCTCGCGTCGCCGCGCTTGAGTGAGGTGACGCAATAAAACAAACATCGTGTAAACGACAATACTTATCAAAACTTCTAACAATGTACGCTTCATTTATTAAGATGTACTTGCTCCCCAAAGTTAAGGCAGTCACAAGATTGTCCATTCTTGGCACTTCTTGTTCTACTCTTGGGCCTACAGTCGAACTGTCTGGTGAAGTTATGACTCCCCGATCAACACCCAGTTTAAGAAGACATTCCAGCTGCTGCAGTGACCAATCTGGCCTTGCGTAGCCCGCCATAGATCAATATTTGGATAAGTGAATGGCAGCGTTAAGTTTGAGGAGCACTGTACCTTCAAAGCAAGGCAACGAAACGAGTAGTATAAATTAGAAATGTCGCAGTCATTCATGATGTAGTAACCAATCCATTACTTCTGCTGTCAAGTAATCGATTACTATAATCAAGCGTATTCTGTTGAGGAGCACGTGAGGCGGGACCTTGAGGCTTAGATGAAAAAGGGAAGTCCCGTTTGTAACTACTCATTTTATAAAAACAAGCCCTATTGCCTGAAGGATCTGGGGGCTCTACGATTATACGGGAACCCTGTTATCGACAGCTTTATCCAGTCTATATATCACTATTTTATCTCCAATATCCTTGTCAACAATCCTGCACAGCATCTCTCTGACTCCCATCAACATGCTACATCAAATGCGGCGGTTCAATGTGACAGGCTCGATGCACGCACTTACGTTCAGCTCATGTTGCCCTCCTCTGTCTGAAGTGAAATCAAACAGACGTTGAGGTCCCCAAGCACTTTCTCAAAGAACATTCCTCTTCAGTGAAGTTCTCTGGAACAGAAATAAAGCCGATTGAAAACAAATTTGGCTATTCCACAGAAAAGGCGCCCGTACCGAGATGGTTCCGCGTACATTGAAGCAGTCTGAGATTGCAGTAGAATAAAGTAAAAAAAGCAGGTAAGTACAAGATGCATAGGCACCGACTACGAAATAAATCGGGGGACCACGACACCGGGCTCCCCCACCCCAACCAACTGGCCCAAATAGCCTCCCTGCTGTAAATTAACCTGTCATTATAATCACCTAAATTTTAGTGTTTCATTAGTCGAAAATAATATATGGATCCGATCCGGACCGCATGTTGTAGATTTGGGGGAGACCTAGCGTCCGGCGATGTGCAGCTTTTTTTCAGGGACATCCTGTATTGGGCGAGAAGGGGGGGGGGGGTAAAACGACACGCCCCCCCCCCCCTCCCTCGAGAAGTTGAAAACGTTCCGCCTATGACCACTAGGAAACACCTTTCTGCCTGTCGGATGGTGGAAACCATTATGGGTCACGTGGTTTCTGTCATTATAGGCTACGTGACGACTTGACCTCACGCCACGTGGTCACTCACGCGTTTCGCGCCACTATATGGTCAAGCGACGTCTCTGTCATGTGATGTTATTTCAGGAGACGTTACTTCCCGCCCAATTCTGGAGGGGGGGGGGGCGTGAACGTACTTTGCGCATCCCCAAAACGTGTTCTAGATCTGAATGCCCGTTCACATACTTGCATCTACTTACGACCGAGTTCTTGAGATCTCTTACAACGAGAACTCAAAATGGTAATCTGGCGCCATCTATCACGTGGCCCTGGAAGTGCATTTCACAAGAGCGAAGGTTTTGCGGTATTTGTGAGATCAAATGTGCGTAATGTCCTTCGAGAAATTGTGTCATCCCGCTCTCGTCCATCCGAGACGAGGTTTTCAGGCACGCAGTCTCGAGCAGTCGCAAGTGCGGGGCCTGGAACCGCTCACCTGAGTTGGAAGGGGCCGCTGGCGTACACCCGTATCATGAAGGCCCCTGGACAGCCCGGGTCGAAGGTGGCCGGGATGACGACGTAGTGTCCCGGCCGGAGCTCGAACCGCCCGAACACCTCCCGGTAGTTGATGTAAGCGCCGGAGTTGGCCACGTCGGGGTTCTTGGCGAAGTGGTCCAGGGACAGCCGCCGGAAAGGGTCCACGGCCTGCCGGACACAGGACGTACATGCACGTAGGACCGTCAGACATCAGAATACGAGCGCGATGATGCCATCATCGTCCCAGAACAAATGGGTCTATGGATGGCATCATTGACAAAACGGCACTGACAGCTTAAGAGACGTACGGCTTTTTCTTCTTCGTTGTTCGGCAGAACTAATGCCACCGTCTCATTGGCTGCGATAAGCGTTTCTCAAGCTGCCTGTGTCTATTGTAGAGAAGCATGCCGTATCCCGATTATTTTGCACGAGACAGATTCCGACGCTTATTTGAAGAGACCTTGAAGCACGAATCAAGCTTGTGAGATGAAACGAATGGGAGACCACCTGGAAACGCCTATGTTACGCCGAGATTCAGCATATTTAGGCTGTCAGAAATTAGAGATTTTAATCGAAACGTCGGCTGGAACAGTGAGGCATATCCAGGAAGTTAGCTTCCATCGTAAACCGGAGACACGGCAAAATAAAAAAAAACGGACAAAACAACAAGTCTCAACTTCTCAACAGTTAGCTTCTCGTAAGTATTTGGAACATTTATTCGAGTTTAACGAATGAATCATTCGGAGGCTTTATTACGAGGAAACTTTGTTTGTTACGCACAATAGGTCCGCGGCATCGACCTAGCAAGTTTCTCCGAGGCGTTACACTTGACTTTTGGACCTTCCCGCTACGTTTAGCGGAAAATCTTGCACGCTAAACTGAGTTTGAATTTAGCGGGCGAGCACCGATTGAACTAGGGTTTGGCATTATGCACCGATTCTAACTTCGCCTTCGAATGCGAAAGCAGGCGTTGCCTCTCGTGACAAAACCGAACATACAAGCCTTCCGCAACTGCCTTTAACCGGTACGGGCAAACGGGACATAAATTTGTTATCCCCTCTGAAACAACACTAGCTGTAAACTGGCCGGGTCTATTCGAAAGCTGGAGCTAATCAAACTTTTAAAGAAAAAAAAAAACACGCTTACTTGATATGAGACGATCTGATATGATGTGATTCAGATTTTATAGCATGAGTAAATAGTTGAATTTTAAACTTTATTTTGTATTGTAAAGGCTACATTTTCGTTACAGTTAAATGATTTTTATTTTAGTTCATTATACCCCACAGACCGTTCGCACATGAATTATCGTATACGTTGAGACGTTACAACTCGATAAAATAATATTAATCTGTCAGACTGTGGTCGGTTAAAAGCTAAGTAATAAACTATAAAAAAATTTGATGCGACTTATTTTTAATCTAACATTCTTTGTATTACTGTCGAATACACACACAAAAAAGTTACAAACCGTAAAAAAAAAAAGCCAAACGGCATGAAGGGTGGGGTTTAAAGAGAGTGTCGACTATTGTTCGAGGAACATGCCCTCGCTCGGGCATAAGCGAGTACTGCGTGCGCAACGTACATGGTAGATGACGAAGCCGATCTGGTGCATGCGCAGTCTGTTCCGAGTGAGGAAGGCGCTGTGGGGAGGGTGCACCTGCATCAGCGCCACCACCACGCTCACCGTCAAGTCCTCTCCTGCGACACCAAGGATCCGAGGGGTCAAAGTCACACCCGAAGAGCAATTCATTCGGAGACACTTGAGATAACGTGTATACCTAAGTCACAAAGACAGCTGCGTGGTTTAGGAATGTGTCGATTTGCGGTTACAGCCACAGCTATTTGGCGAAGTAACTTAAGCACTTTTGAAACATTTTACAACATTGAGGCATGATGCGATTGCTGGTGAAGGGCCCAACTTAAACGCAAGAAATGTACTGGCACAGTTTTGTTTTCACTGAACACTCTGCTGTCAGCAGAGTTTGAGCTACTGACAGAACGTAACGCTGGTCATACAAAATCAATGTGAATTTGTGTATTCGTCGACACAATTAAAAAGTAATAATAATAATAATAATAATAATAGTAAATTAATACTTTATTTTTTTGGTAGTGTCCAAAAACAGCAATATAAGCCTACCTTTTGCAACACAAAAAAAATATGAAAGACGTTAAAAATTCAATGCAATTAACTGTAGAGATGCAATCGAGCTGGACAAGAATGAAGACAATAATCCCTGGAGAAGGGGAACAAGAGGAACAAAGGACAAACACAAAAGTGACCGGTAGCGCGACCAAAAAAAATATCCGCCTGGTTCTGGTATCGAACCAGGGACCTCTCTATTTCCAGTTGAGCGCTCTACCAACTGAGCTATCCAGGCGTCTTTTTTTTTTCTTTATTGCATGGAAAGTAACAACGCGATTACAGCACACAATTTAGGGCACAAAGGGCATTGCCCGCGTCATCATCCTAAAATTCCTTGAGTTCTATCAAGCTTTCTAATAAAGGCATCCAGTCGGGCACAAGGTCTGAAGCGTCGTAGACACTCTTGACTTGCGCTACTAACTGAATAAAATGCAGACGCACAGTCCTTGGTGAGTGAATAGCGTTCCTTACATCCATTCGAGATTTCCAGATGCTATATAAACCTAAGAGCATGATTAGATCATAGGGGACAGTGTCACCCGGCGCGACAGGCAGAAAACGAATTGAATGCGCGGAAATGTCTAGGTCTTTTTTAATCGTGCGCTGCAGGACATCCCAAAATAAAAAGGCGTCCCAACAATCAATAAAAATATGCTCCACAGTTTCTGGCGCTTTGCACAACAAGCAGTTCTCTGTCCATGGAACAAAAATACCTTTTTCTTTTAACCAGACTTTGGTAGGAAGTACAGAACAGTGCAGTTTAAAGAAAAACGTTTTGGTCGCTGGCGGGACGCCCATCTTTTTAACCCGGCACAATACATCTTGGCCGGGACTGTAACTGAACACAGTTCGATAAATTGGAGTTGGAAAAAGAACGTCCACAAGGTCTCGGGAAAGCTTTTTCCTCGTAACATTTGCAAGGTATTCCCTGGAGAACCTAACTACTAAAAAGTTAAAGGTGTCAACAACTTCTTTCAGATAGCCCACTAGTCTCGTGGGTTGGTCCGCGTCTCCGACTGATGATACGACAAATGTTGGAAGAAAGCATGCCAGTGCATCCTGAATGGTTTCACGGATCAAAGGAGTTTCTTGATCCCTCAGAAAAAGAAACCTGGACACCAACTGTCGAACGAATAAGTGCGGAAGACCAACACCGCCGTCCGCTATGCGACGGAAGAGGTTATCCCGCCGCATAGGCTCCCAGGTGGATTTCCAGATAAAAACGGCAAATATGCGATGAAACTTCTGAATGTTGCACCTTGCACAATGGAGAACCTGCAGAACATACCAGAGTTTGGCCACGAGGAATATATTACACATGGTCGACCGTGTAAAGATCGACACATCCCGGTGTGCCCAGCTCTTTGTGCGTTTGTCAAGGTCAGTCGCCACATCGGACCAGTAGGTCGTGCTGTTCCTGTAGTGCTGCAGGGGCACTCCAAGGTAGTTACACGGTGTGCAACTCCATTCAATGTCTTCGTACTTGGCTGGCGTTGCGGCCCACGAGCCGTGCCAGAAACCTCGGCATTTTTGCCAGTTCACCGCTGCTCCAGTGGCCGCGCAGAAATCGCGCGTAAGCGCAACAGCGTGGCGGATACTTTCTTTGTCCTTGCACAAGTAAGCGATGTCATCCGCGTAGGCCAAAACTTTGGTTTCCGCGCTCCGCAAGGTGTAACCGCTGATCTTATTACTTTGAATAATAATTTGACAAAGCGGCTCTAGGTAGAGGGCAAAGAGTAAGGGAGACAAGGGACACCCCTGGCGTACCGAAGAATGCACTGGGATGCTTTCCAACAGAGTGTTGTTTACTATTAAGCTCGTGTGACAGTCCGTATAGGACATCTTAACCCCCTGTGAGATTATTTTTCCAACACCAACATGTGACATAACCTTAAAAAGCACCTGATGTTGAACGCGGTCAAACGCTTTTTCAAGGTCAACTTGAAGCATTGCCACTTGGTCTCCTTTTCTAGATACGTTTTCTAAAACAGAACGGGCTACGTGCACATTGGTTTGTATGGCCCTTCCTCTAATCCCACATGTTTGATGGTCTCCGACCAGCTCCTGAATAACTGTTTGCAGCCGGTTTGCTAAAACCTTTGCGAAAATTTTATAATCAACATTGCACAAAGTTATAGGGCGATAGCCTCCTACGCGGCGAAGTGTGCTGGGATCTTTGCTTTTGGGAATGAGAACAGTGTGAGCTCGCAGAAAGGAAGGGGGCAACCCGTTGGTGTCATATGAGTCTTGGATCACTTTTTGTAGTATTGGACAAATTGCATTTTTGTGTAATTTATAAAACTCTGATATAATACCATCCGGTCCCGGTGTTTTTCCTTGAGGTAGGGCATCAACCGCGGCCTCGATTTCTGCTAAACTGATGGTTTCCTCGAGCGTCTCGATCTGCTTTTCTGTTAGCCTGGGTAGCAATGCGATCAGTTTCGCGAGTCCTTCCATGTCTTGCGGAGCCGTTTTTAGGCAAAAAGTGAGCGATAGTGCTCAAGGAAAATGCTATGTATCTCTTGTTTATCTGTGTATATTCTGCTGTTATGCTCTATTTCTAGAATTTCCTTTTTTAAAGCATGGCGTTTTTCGTCTTCCAGCGCTTTTCTTGTTGGTTGCTCTCCTAGAAGGAACCTTTCAGCTCGAGCACGTACGACCGCCCCTTGATAACGCTCTTGATAAAGGCTATCAAGCTGGGCTTTAACGCAAGCTATATCTTCAGACCCCTGTCCTGGAAATTTACTTTCGTACTCGTATAAAATGCGCAAGTCACTCTGAAGCTTTCTTTCCATTTTCAACTTATAAAAGTTAAGAATGCTAGATCTTTCGATCGCCAGCTGCTTAACGTCTTCTTTAAAACGCTCCCACGTCGTGTGAAAACGGCCTTTTTGGGTGGATAATTCTTGGAGCAACTTTCCTGTATCCGCCACAAAAACTTCGTCTTTGAGAAGCTGAGCATTAAGCTTCCATAATTTCCAATTAATTGGCTTTTCTCTTCGCGGCTTTTGCCCAATCGTTATAGCGACCATACAGTGGTCGGAGAAAAACACTGGGTTGACAACATAAGCACTTAATTGGTTAATGAGTTCTAAGGAGCAGTAAATTCTATCTAGCCGCGCGTGTGAAGCTTGTTGAAAATGCGTGAAAAGTAAGTTCCTACCCTCCGGTTGAAAAGAAGCTACATCAATTAAGTCGCCTTCTTCTATCACATCCAGTAATACCTGCTCGCTTTTGTCAAGGCGGCTTCTAGACGGCGCTCGGTCAGCCGTGTCGCAAACGCAGTTGAAATCTCCGAGGATAACTACCCGCCTATCACACTCAGTATACGACCGAAGATGATTAAAAAAAACTACTCGTTCATTTACACAATTCGGAGCATAAACACAAATCACCCTCCACCTCGATTCTGACACTACGAAGTCACAAAGAACAAAACGACCGCAAAGGTCACTTGTGATCGCTACCTGTGACATATTTACGGATTTTTTGATGAAGAGAAAACACCCCCTGAAAGGCCTACTGCATGGGTTACACAAACCTCATAATTGTACAGAAAGGACTGCAAAGCGCACTCAACCTGCTCCTCGGTAGACAGTTTTGTTTCCTGCAGTGCCAAGATATCAATTTCTGTATGCTCGAGTAAACGCCGTAGTTGGTACTGTCGCTTCCTGGAGTTAAACCCTCTAACGTTTAGAGTAGCGAAGCGTAAACCACTGACCATTCTCTAAGGCAAGGGGTACTTCTGCGCAGCGCGCGGCTTTGCGTTCAGCCGCTTACTCTCATGAGTGCTGGGCGGTTCCCCGTGCTTTCGCTTGCCTTCGGTGCCATCCTTCGCCGTGCTGGTGTCCATGATAGAGGGTTCTTGGTCGTCGTCGCGCTGGTCCTGTACTCTGAGGCTCGCTTGGCGGTCCTTGGGAACTGCTGCCATCGACACCTGTACTTTACCCGACGCCGAGTTTTCACCACCGTCGCTCGGGTTGGTGCCAGGCTTCACAGACAACGCGGTGGTGCTGGCAGGTTCCCCAGGCGACTCTTCTCCGGTTGGCTTTGAGCACTCAGGACTCGGGGAAGCACCGCTGGAGCGCTCCATTGAAGGGATGTTGCCAGTCACGTCTACAACCTCCGAGATGTCCATTAAATTATCGTGGTTTCCTTGGGTGTCCTCCCCGGGGCCTCTCAGCGCAGTGGCGTACGTTGAAAAGCAGTCGCTGCTCTCATGGCCGAAACGGTTGCATCGAGCACACTTCGGGGCACGGCACTGCCTCCGAATATGGCCCACCTTCTTGCACCGGAGGCAGAGCGGTGGCCTGCCTGGCACCAGAAGAAGAGACTGCACTCCGAAGACCTTGATCAGGTGAGGGAGGTCTCCGGAGGTCACCGTGTCGTGCAAGGTGAGAGATACTTCCCTGTTGAGGGTTTCCATGTTTTCCATGCCTGGGACTCGCCACTTCTCTCTCGTGATGGTTTGTACCCTGCCGTAGGGTTCCAGGGCTTCAACGACCCGCCTGTCCTCCAGGTATGTCGGCAGCCAGAGCAGTTTCATCTTCACGTCCTTTGACTGAGGGTCAATCACAAGGCACTTCTTTCCTTTCACCTTGAGCTGCCCGGCCGCCTTCAGCTTTTCCGTGGCTGCCATGCTTGTTAACGTCACCATCCAGACGTGGCTCATCTGATATTGGCCGAGTGACACCACGTCGTTGGAGTCCACGATGTCTTTCAAGCCGTCGCGGAAGTCGACGGCTCGGTACGGTCTTCCAGAAAGGTCGGCGTGTAAAAAACGGAGTTCATGCACAACTTTCCGTCGGGGAAACGGGGCAACAGAATACGATAGTCATCGTTACCACTGACCGCGGCATCGTTGGTTCCTCGGCTCGCAGGAGCCGATAACGCGCTTTTATCAGAGCGCTGCATTTTCCGTCCGCTCTCGTCGCAAGCCGGAAGCGAACTCCGAGCTAACCAGGCTTTGTGCGTGTGTATGTTGTTTTTTTATCTTACTGAGATAACCAGGTGTTAAACGTCAGTAGAGAAAACTGGTTTCATCAGCTGGCACCAGTCTAACAGCAAGAGATGGGTGAACGACTTGCATTTTGAAAGTTACAATGATAATGCAATTAAATGCAAATGTGCAAGCAAGCGGGACAAGAATGTCGAAAATAATTGCTGGAGAAGGGGAACAAGGGGGACAAAGGACAAACACAAATCTTCAAACACAGCTAAGTGACAGGTGCACGTTAACACTTCTCTGTAATGCGAAATGAGTGCGCATCTCTTGAGGTATGAGGGATCTTTAGTAGGCCGTGTTTCCGCTCAAGCCCCTCCGCAACGAAGAAACAGCCACTGCGCCTGCGTGCCGATGGCCTTTGCTGTAGAGTTCCGGGTAGCGGAGGGGCTTAGCGGAGAGGGGAAAAAACGGTCTACTAAAACTCCATATCTTTATTTTCCGATATAGCGTGGAAAAGAATTTGAGAAAGATATATATATATATATATATATATATATATATTTATTTATATATATATATATATATATATATATATATATATATATATATATATATATATATGTATATATATATATACGTGGATATTATCGATGTTGCGCCGTGGCCTAGACGAGAGAGAAGGAGGAGGGTGCGGTGTAGCATGGGGAGGGGGGCGGCGAGAGGCGTGAAGCCGGATTTCGCAAACCCGTGGCCTGTGATGTCCCATAATGCAACGCAAGCAGTGTTGCATTATGAGAACGTCGCTAGACCTACACACCGATTCAGTTTCTCCACTAGATTTAGCTAGAAATTTGAATTGGTGCATAGGTCTGTGACGTCCTACAATGCAACGCGCGCAACTTACGCCAACGCCGACGGCGACGCCGATACCGCTATATGCGTGAACGAACGCCTAAGATTAAGCACTCTAATATAAAGCAAAGCATTGACCTCGATACATTAGAGCATTGAACAGCTTCACCGTCGCACAGTATGGCCAACACTATCAAAACAAGAAAACGCAGTAATCCTTAAACTCTTAAAAGGTATAAAACACGAAAGCAAGTAACACAAAACACCAAATGCTACCTATGCTTTGCTTTTCCCTCAAGAAATTATCAGAACAGATGTTCATATCGAGGTTATAAATTTCATTATAGAGGTGCTGAATTCTAGACATGGGCGAGGCATGAGGATGGTTATTCAGGCAAAAGTGCAAAATAGAACCTACCACTCCGAATGGGGGCACGAAAGTTCATAGATGACACCAACGCCATACTTAAAACTTTTCCTAAAATGACTTTGTGTAGAAGCAACAAATCACGAGTGACTCGTCGTTTCGATAGCTCGTCTAAAGGAAGGTAGTTCAGAATCAAATTATAGCAATAATTGCAACGACGATTGACATGTCTCTAATAAACAATTTGCACCAGACGGTTCTGCATGTAGTCAAATTACTCGGTCTCAAATTGCCAGTCAAAGTGTTCCACACAACTGGACTGTATTCAAGTCTTGAACGTACAGAAGAGCGAAATAAATCAACCAGCCGTTAAACCAAAAAAACATTACGTGTCGTAGGTGAAACCAGCCCCAACATACGAAGGAAGTAGCAAACTATTGATGTAACATGTTTATTGAAAGTAAGACACAAGAACGCCAATGTACGAACTGTATATACAAGTTGAATCGTGACTCCTCCGTTTAGGCTCTAACGGAAATCAAACTGATCACGCGTCCTGGACAAGAAAATATTTGTAGTTTCCTTCGGGTTAAGAAATAAAATATTGCACGCACACCAGATTGACACATGATTAGTATCTCGCTATAGTATAAACTATTATTCAAAATCAGGAACCGATAAATAAAGTTTGATATCATCGGCAAATAAGAAAATTCTTAGCAATTCTAACAATGAAAACAACATAATTTATAAAAAATTACAAAGAGGCCCCGAATTGAAACACTGTAGAACACTTGACGTTGAAGTATAATGCTCAGAAAATGTATTCAAAATATGAACCAAATTTTCGCGTAACAATATGTATAATTTTAAACCGCGCAAAATATCTAGGGCATAGGCCATTCAACTGAAGTTTCGACAATAATAAAAATTATTTACCGCCTCGAAACCCCTAACATAAAAAAGTACACGGTATGAACTTGTCCTTGTTCAAAGAACACCGGTGACGAGTAACAAAAAATATTTATAGGTTAGTTTCCATCAATCTTCCTTTTACAAATTAGTGCGGAACTGGATTAATCTTTTGGCAAAAATAAAACTATAAACAATGATTTCATTAATCTTCCAAAAACCACAAAGAAAAGACAGCGGTGAATAATTATTCACCTGGCAAGCGTCTCATGCTTTAAATGTTGGTACTACAATCGTTTCTCTCCATTGCTGTAGAAAACATCAGACTTCAATTGTAGACTACAAGATGAACCGTGGACATGAGTAAGAATATTTCCGCAACCTTTGACAATAAAATTCTAAAAGGTTACGCAGAACCCGTAAGGTGAAACACAGTGAACAGCTGAGGTGAGATGTTCGGAGTCACTACAGGTCATTTCGGAGCAGATGGACCGAATGAACGGTAAAGGTGAGAGCTCACACCATAGAGTCCGCATAGGCGTTTCGCATTAAAACCAAAAAACACACCGGACGAAAATTCCATAGCCCTTTGGAACTAATGAGGGAGAGGGGCACCAGAGCTCGTACGTTTACTTCGGTACAAATAGTCACACGTGCTAAGCGAAAAGCGCCGAATAGACAGGGACAAGGAAGTAGACAAAACGAAGAGCACTCTCAAATAAAGGTTTATTGAAATAAACACGCACTCATTAATACCATCTTTCTGGCTATTCGTGTAGAAAATAAAACTCTCTATCTGTCAGGTGCATTGACGGGGCGCCAACACACTTGTTTCTTCTCGCTTTCTGATACGGAATGCATCGTAAAATTCTAAAGCAGTTTTATATGCCTATCTTTTGAGAATTGTTGTTTGGGCTAATTCCGGTTCCCATGGGCACTATACCAGTGCATTACCAGATTGTCAGGCGGGGACTGTTTTAGCTGAGCACGCACATGTTATCTTGCTACCAGGCATGACCGCGCATTTATATCTTGCTTGCTTGTTATCTTGTTATCGGCAGCTCGTGGAATGTTTTGGTGGAGTGCCGAAAATGGTCCGCGTCGATATGAAGCGCGGTCGACGGAGCGAAACCGTGAAGTGTCGCAACTAACAGATATCGCTGTAAAAATCTGAATAATGTCACAACCGTAATATCCTAGTTACACTAGTGCTCTTAACTGTCGTTAAGCCAACGATCGTTGGTATCTCCCAACTGCCATTGAGCTCAACTAAGTTGTCCGGTGTTACACGGTACATAGGCCTAAGAACCCCAGTTGAGATTCGAGTCATGGGACACACAGCTGAAACCGAAATTAAACCAAAACAGATGTCATATTACCTTTTCCTAAAAGGTGAAGCAAATGAATTATATGCAAACTTTCCATTCATTATAAATGTTTAAAACAAAATGAAATTAACTTCATTTTTTTTGTTGTTGTTTTCTAGAGTAAAGAAACGCTAATCAGAACGTTTCACACGAATTCATGCAAGAAAGGCATAACGAAAGTCACATCGGCACCGACATCACAATGGCCGCCCTTGCCACCCTTTGGCATCCGCGATGTGCCCTGAACGTTCTAGCGGCAGCTCTGGCCCCGAATCATAACTCTTCCGCAATATTTGCTGCTACGATACTTTCTAGATACCGCCCCCATCTTTCGCAATAGTAGAGTGCTTTACTGGCGCTGGCCATCGGCGGCAATGCGGCGGACGCCGCCATCTTTAGCTCTATTGGGGCGAACCAACGTTACTAAAACCCTCAGTTAGGAAACTCGCCGTTGAAACCCGTACCGCTTGCGTCCACCGAGACCAAACTAAATACGATAACAGCGCCACCCTTTAGCAGCTATAGTAGGTTACAAGTCAAGAAGGTAGCGGCAAATGTCCCTCAAAGGGAATCATATATCCCTCCGCCACCTTTGCATCAATAGCGTCCCATCATTTCCGTGACGTCGCGGCCAACGCGCGAGGAGGGTCTTGGCTTTCTGTACATATTTGCTTTATCTTTTGACTTTGACTTAGCATTGTGGAAGCCAGAAGAGGGAGATTAGAGTTTTCCCTCCAATGGAAACAAAGACGACTTTCGGGGATGAGCTTCCTCTTCGATGGATACAAAGGCTGCTTTCAGGGGCTCGGTTCCCCCTCCAATGAATACAAAGGTCGCTTTCTTAAAAAGTGGGGGTCGGAGACAAGTTGGCACCACTCTGTGGCCATTATCCATCCATTGAAGCGGAACAAGGAGCGTTTCCAGTGAACTCTTCTTTCGACTGCGGAGGATTTGAAACCGGCGCATCACGCTTGGGGGGAGCTTCTCCTACCTTCTTAACTTTTAACCAACTATAGTCAAAACATGAATGTTCATTTATAATACTACTGCGAAAAGGCAATGCGAGATGGCGCCACTGGCTCTTGCGCGACTCGACCTGAACAGATACATGCAGACGTGCAGTTCCCGGAGTGGCCGCTGCGGGAGAAATGGCGGCGTTGCGATCGCCATTAGTGCGCTTCTCGAGTACGGATCGAAGCCACTTTTTCAAAGCAGGCTCTGCGGCCGTTTCCCAAATGAGTTGCTCTTGTAACGTCGGGGCGAACCCTTATGAGTTAAATGAGGTAGGCCAGCTCAGTTGAACTCAACGATCGTTATCGGCGCAATGACAGTTGGCGCAGCCGTGTAATTCCGGCCCATCGCGATTGAGTCAACTGTTGTTGGCGCAGTGAAAGTTAAGAGAGATAGTGTAACTAGGTATAAAACAGCTACATTCTCCGCCTTATCTCAAAAGGCCATTTAACTGATATAATCCGTTAAAGTTTACAAAGTCAAGCAAACGGTGCGTTTCTTGTTGTTTCCAAATTTACACAAGTGGGTAGACCAGAAGCCCAGTCACACGAGCAAATTATCTGCACCCTAAACATAATAAAAAAAAATTCTGGATTTTTTGTTTTAAATTTTTAGTAAAAGACGAATTATCATACAGCGGTGGGAAGTAATAGTTGCCAATCATAAAATAAAAACATCTCTTGTGGGGAACCCTATCCAAGCACATTCATCATAGAACTCAGGACTGTACCTTCTGTGCGATTTTAAGCAACACTCAATGAGCAATCCGTCCCTCTACCTTTGTCCAGTTTTTTTTTATCTATTGCATTTAGTATGTACATTATAGCCTGTTACCGGAGACTAATCACTGTTAACAAAACTGTCATGCAGCCCAGTTTCGGTCAGGCATACAATATCCGGCGAACTATGCCGAACACTGTTCATGAATTCTACACCCTTCGTACGGAAACCACCTGTGTTGTGATAATAAATGTTGTGGTACTAAGTGTGAAGTTGCTAAACTAATTTAACCACTAAAATTACAGTTAGTTACTAAATTTTTATTGTAACTAAGCAAATCCTTGGTCATTAAAATGTATTTAATTACAGTTAAAATTTTAATTAGCTACTTCACACACCAGTTCCTATCAAGAAGGCGGCAAACGGGTGCAAGAAACCAGCAAGCACAGTCGCATAGCAAATGCGCTGTCTCGAAGACTGATGCGCTTTTTTCGATATTAGGTGTAAGCACGGAGCAGGAACTGACCTGGCAGAGAAGAATCATCTGCGCGAGCACTGCTGTCGTATGCGGGGCTACCGCGGAGTCGCGACTTCAGAGGCGGGCGTTAGTATTGTCAATATGAAGACAAAAATAGCAGCCGTCGCACCGAACTTCAGCTGCGCAAGATTCACCAAACTATCTTCCGACAAAGACACGCCTACGACGAACCCTAAAGACACATCCGATATTCACGGAGCCAAAAGGGCGTATCCTTAGTAATATCTTAGCCAAGTTGTTCTAACGTAAGAGGAATTGTGTAGGTCTGGCCTCTGACATAAATTCACCATCTCATAAAAAACATGGTCGTTTGCAATTCTTAGTTCATATCAGAATGTTTGGTGGTACTTCCACATGTGTGCAGCTCATCTAATCTTTACTTCTTTTTTAAATAACATGTTTACAGTTTAAGGGAAGCATGAGACTTATCTCTACTGAACTGAAAGCCTTGGTTGCTTCAGTCATTCTTATATTGTGTTGTCCAAAGAGTACATCTTCAAAATAAAGTCACTGTTTAGAAGCTCGTTGTTTACCGGTGAGTAAAACTATCAGGGCTGATATACACCTTTTTTGTGTACGTAAGATACAGTCTACTTACACTACAAACGATGAGAATAAAATAACACACAACAACCTGGAAATCATGTTGTGTAACGGGTAGTATTCGTAAAGCTACACGAGCAGTTAAGTAGACGGCGTCGGCTTGATCAAAGCTGTGCGTTGTTACCTTGAATGCTCGTGGGCGTCCGGATGGAGAGCAGGTACTGCGGGTTCCTGCTGAAGAGCCCCAGGTTGTTCCTGGATCCCCAGAGTTGATACCTTCTACCCAGACTCCACGAATGGCTCGCACCTGGTCGCAGAAGAACGGTCCCTTTATTTGGTGCACTTGCGAGGCTATTTTTAATCCGAAAGCATCAACTGTCCCATGGAACGGAGCCGGCGTTGTCTGTAACCGCGAAAAACGGCAGAGAATTCCCCTCCACTGAACGGCTGTTAAAATGGCTGCGACGCGGCCCGCGCGCGAGATAGTTCCAAGAAACGCCACCCACACTCCTGGCGCTGCTCCAGTGCGCCGCCGCAGACGCAGACCCGCCGCTGCCCAGAGCCTGGCCGGACGTCATCCGCAGAGAATAGCGGCGGGGCACGCAGCTTGTAGAAATACGCTGCGTATACGAATGCTTTCGCAGTCCTACACGTAAGCAGTCTTAAGTGTCCTGCTGTAACTTGTTTTTATCAAAATTGACGAAAAAATTTGCATTGAGGCTATTCTGGAGTGAAAGTTTGAAGACCTAGAAATATATACTGTATATAAATGTGTCCGATTTCTTTTTTAATTTTTTATCCAAGTGTTTGTTGCTGGAAGGAAGAACTGCAGAAAATACCTCCAAGAAGCCTCAGAATGGCAGCCTTCGTTTTGCTCCTAGCGAAATTTCTTCCGACACTTCGGGATTTCCAGCTAGTTCTTCTTCGGGTATCTGGCAAAGTTTGATCTATAGACCTTTCTCATGATTGCCTTCTGTGGGCTTTTGTCTATTGGGATGTGGAATTATTCCAAGAGTGCGCAGTTCCACGAAATCATGAGACGCCGCACATACGTCCACAGCCCAGTGACTCAGCGTTTTTTGCCTGCGTGAAATGCGCTGGGATGGACTATAGACAGCGTTCTAATGCACAGCCTAGCGCTTCATTGCCACAGCCCAGTAGGTACACTTGTTTGTCACTTCGAAGAGGGAGCAAAGCTCACGCCATGCGGCCGAACGGTGAAGGTTGTACCTGCCAGAACCTTAATTGAAATGTACGGTGGCGCCACCACGGCGGTGGTATACGACTGAGAGGTAGAAGGTGCGAGCATGCAGCTCGTGCTCACTACAATAAGTGACCATGCCAACGTGCGGCACTGAGGTGTTACCATTCTTATACACTTAGATAAGCCATAGTTAAAAGCACTGGATATGCACGACATTGACGTCGTCGTCTGCTAAGGTTGGTGAAAGGTTAAAAAACTAAAGTGAAGCTCCTCCACCTCTTTCCACTATAGCAGAGCGAACGCTAGAGGAGAGGTCACCTCCTCTTCAGCCTTCGCTCTGCATAAACTGGAAAGAGGTAAGAGGGCTTCCACTTTATTCTTAACCTGTGACCAACTATAGCGCGGATGCCTTTGCAGAAGTTAGCCTAACTAGATTATATTGACCGTATTTACTGAACGCGATATACGGGCTCTTTGTCCTCTCACAGCAGCGAGCATCCGCAAGCTGCAGTTCCAGAGCTCGCCGAGCGTCCTCGCCAGCAACGGACTCGACTATGGTGGTAAGTGAATACCGCTATTTTCCTTGGGCGCTAGATTCATAGGTGTACACATGTTTGTTTGTTGTTGTTTTTTCTGCCGTTTATTTATGATTTCTTGTAGAATTAAACGTTTCGATTTTCTCGATGCCCACACGACCATCGAATCATGGTCACCTACTAACGATACATACAGGTGAAAAGGCGAGGAGTAAGGAGCCTTTGCTTGGAAAGAGGGCTCTATACTCTCACGCACAAGCTAGAACACCAAGTGAGCGTCTTCCAGGGCATCTGATCAGCACCAACGTATAACTCCTTGCTTTGGTTTGCTGTTGTTTTCTTTGGCAGCGAACGGGCAGTTGAATCTGAGGCTCTTAATCTTTTAAACATATGAAACTAAGTGGATTCGAGGCATTTAGAAAAGGCGTTTCAAACGAAAAATCCGCAAAGCGAGAATAAACAATGTTTACCTCTCCGGCTTTCGGGATGCCGTCACCGTCAAAATCCGGCCCCAGCGTGCAGATGGACGCCTCTTCGAACTCGCGGCAGAAGTCTTCGTACTTCATCCAGAACTCCCATCCCCATGCTGTCGCCATTCCATCTGCTTCCTTGGTGTCGCAGTCGACAAGGGATCACTGAGGATCCCTGGAGGAACGAACAGAAACCATCGAGAGAAGGCAACGATCACATTGCGAAAGTGAGTACTCCAGGTGCGTGCTCTGATCACTCTGACCTCTGATCCCTCTGATCTAGGCTCTCAAAACTTCGTGCGTAGTATACCACGACAACGCTAGGTATTGTCGCGGGCGATATGAAAAAGCATCACTCGAGCGTGTGGCTTTGAAGGCCTCCAGTGCTATCTAGCGGAAAAAAGCTGAGTTATCATCGAGCTTCCAGTATGGCAAGTGGGCCCACTCTTTGCGCACGTCGTGCATTTTTTTACCCCCAAATGCACCCACGTGCATTTGTTTCCCCCTACCTGAACCAATGTCATCGCGCATTGTCTACTCCTTCTAGGTAGCCCCCTGATTGGCGTGCCCCTCTTTGCGTTTTGATGCATCAAAGACGCACTTTTGGAAGACTTGCTCATCGTAGGTGTAAACAAGCGGCATCTTTAGCGGCTGTTTCCTGTTACTCCCAATTAGTCGGCAAACGATTGCTAGGTCAACACCAATAGTAGTAGTCTCGGTGTTACAAAAGAAAAGCCACTTATTCCCATTTACCTCGCGAACTCATTATCAAGCGCCGGACCACTGATCACTCAACCTACCGACCGAGTAGATTCAACCATGCTTAACTGTGTGTTTGTCGCGGAACGCCTTTTTATTCGGTGACGATAGCTGGTCACGCGTGAAGTGATTACAACGACCGAGCAGCCACTGAAGCCTCGATAATGGCTGAGCTTTCTTCTAATAGTTAGCGCGACAGGCCTTGTAAGCCACGCTTCGCCTGGACTTTTCCTATTGTCAGCGATTGTACACCCATAACTGGCCTTCTATCAATCAGCTTGGTTCATAAAGATAGCGGTGTCAGCTGCCGAGTGGTGTTTCAGCCTCAGCGACAAAACGGAAGTCCAGACGTCGTGCACTGAAACTGCATTAAATTAAAGCATATAGACATTAACCGGCTTCGATCGGTAAACTGGCTAAAGAATACCTATGGATGGCGCTGAATGCACCGCGGTCAATACCCTGTCGAGGACTTCTGAGTGCGTATGAGTCCAGAAACAAGTTTTCGATTTTCATGCGCGTTTTCCGCTGCAAGAAGAACCTGGCACGACGCTTTTCTCTATGCGAACGCGAGACATTTGTCTTTGGAAATCACTCGAACTCATCACTCCTGTACAATATTCAGACTGCACCTCCGTGACCCGGCGCAACCGCCGGAGACATAATCCCTTTATTGTTAATCGCCAGCAAGACTAGGGACCAGAACGACAATTCCTGGAGAACCCTGAGTGCACTCAGAGTCGCTCACTCGCCGCATCCGACTCGACTGCCGTTGCCCCAGCGGTATCCTGACGCGGATGCAGACAGGCGTCTCAGCGCCGTCGAGCAGCGGCACTTCCCACGGCGCTCACCGTGTACGCGTGGCCGGACACCGTGGCCGTTAGGGTCTGCCGCCGTGGCCAGCTCACCAGGTCGCCCTGGCGGCACAGAGCGCGAAACGGCCGGCATCATCGTTGCAGGAAGATCTCCTTCAGATGGGCGGTGAGCGGCATTTGTGCGACTCCCAGTTCATTGTGATATCTCTTTTTGACGCGCGAAGTGCAGGCTGGTCGGCTGGCAGAAACCCGAACAGGTACGCACCAGTAGCAACTCTTGAGCATCATCTGCACTAGCTCATATTTGGTCGACACACATTTTCCAGATGGCGTGTTGAAACAAAACACACCTGAAGTTCGAAGAGGTGGAGAAATAACCCATCGGCACTCACCTTGCTTCACACAGCGGCCTTTTTGCGCTGTTCCTTTTTTCTTTCTTTTTTTATTCTACATTAGCAGGCACCAACTTGGCTACCTATGCACCTTGATTCAATAATAGTTTACACCTTGTGCGAGCCTCCGAGTGTGCACAGTGTCGAAAGACTACAAGACGCAGATGAATCGCATTTGGAGCCGGGAAAACTAAAAAATCTCCTGATCGTTTTTATATATCAGCCCTATCTTCATGCTGTTGGCAGGGAGCCGCAGTTCTAGAACATTTCCGTCGAAACCTTAAAGCAAAAACATCCACAATCATCCAATCACAACCAAGCTCATGACGCGTGTGTCAAGCCTCGTACAAAAGGACACAGGGTAAAACTAAAACATGGGTAACTGAAGAGCAGATGTCGCGACGCAGTTACTTCAAGTACGCAAACGCTGAGTGTTTCTTCCTGCGCGGTTCAAAGAATGTGACTATACTTCGTTTCAGCTTCGGTCCAGACGCAGCCGATGTCTATAAGCGCGAGCTCCGCGGGCTTTCAGCGTCCCTGCCAAGCACGCGAGCTCGTGCAGTACAAGCACTGTTCAGGGTCACATGCTCGCGCTTGTAGCATCGGCTACGTCTCGACCCGAAGCTGAAACGAAGTATAAAACTACTATATCACTATGGTAAGTTAGAGCTCAAGAAGGTAGGACGTGGAAAGGGAAGGCTGGGAGGAGGATGCAGACGGAACGCTCGAGGGGGAAGGGGAAACCTCCTCCTCCTCTACCGTTCCGTCTGCTTTCCTCCCTTTCCGGTTTCCTTTCTCTCGTCCTTCCTCCTTAACTTGCAACAGACTATAGTATATTTATAGGGTGTCGAGGCTCGATCTAAAACGGCCGTAAAAATCGCGCCTTCACGTAGCAATCTAAACTTATCGTCAAAGCGTATTTCACAGGTGAGTTTTACAATGTAAATTTCAGGGTGTAGCTCTCTTCTCTGTAGAATAGGACCAAAATCTTGCCATGGTCAACGTTGGACGGCGACGCAGACGGCGGAGTCGAGGGTGGGGCACGTTTGGCGCACGCATTGATGGCAGATGGCGCTGCCTACTTGTTCCGGCTATAGCAACGTTACTAGAACCACTCAGTTGGGAAACTGCCATAGAGACTGCTGTGAAAAAGTGGCACCGATCCGTCCACGAGAACCGAGCTAATGGCGATCACAACGCCGCCATTTCTCCCGCAGCGGCCAGTCGAGGAACTGCACGTGACTTCCATTATCATTCTAATCGGCCATTTTGGGGCCAGAACAGATACTGTGGAAAGGGCTTCGAGGTACCGCCCCCGACTCCCAGGCGGACGCGCCGCGGATTACTACTCGGTTAATATGCGCCTAGCTTGGGACGCGCTACCTGAAATCACCGCTGAGGCACGGTTGTATAAAAACAATATTAATTGTACTGCAAAACTTGCAAACTAAAGATTTTAGAAAACAACACGCGCCCCCTGTTTTGTACTAATCTCCAATAAACGTTACTACAAAAAGAGTTTTTTTCGTTGGTTTTTACGCAAAAACATGCTTTCCAAAAGCTCAAGGCGACTACAGTTAAAACAAATGATACAGAGTGGCGCTGTTGTCGCATTTAGCTCGGTCTCGGTGGACGCCAGCGGCCCAGGTTTTAACGGTGAGTTTCCCAACTGAGAGTTCTAGTAACGTTGGGCTATAGTAACTGCATATGCTCCGCCTATTAAATTACTCTAGTTCCGGCTTGCCTTTAAAAAAAAATCGAAACTGCCCGCGACGAATGTGGTCTATTAAAAATGAGCATAATCGTTTTTGTAATGTACCTTTTTTGTTTAAAAATAAATGCGGACAATGGTGGCAAAGATTGAAGTAACAAACATTTTTTAAAAAAACGCGGTTTCATGACGATGGCGCTTCTATGCCGACAGATTTCGTGTACATGTCGTCTGCTTTCTTTCGCTGGTCGATTATGCCCTTCCGACGCTGCTCCCGACGCCATCTACCAATACGTGCGACAGACGCGTCCCACCACTCCACCTCAATCGTCTGCGGCGCCATCCGCCGTTGACCCTGGCAATTTTTCGGCCTTATTTTTTACAGAAAGGAGCAACGCCTTGTAATTCAGAAGGCGAAACCCACCTGTGAAATACACTTTCGACGAAAGGTTTAGATTGCTACGTGCAGGCGCCGATTTTTGCGGCCCATTTTAGATCGAGCCTCGGCATTTCAGACAACCTATATATAGTCAAGTGCGCCATTTCAGTATACCGGTCTGCTGTGTATACTCAGCACCTACATCTTGCACCGAGTGAAAAAAGGGCAAATCCGGACCTCACATTTTTATTGGAATCTAATGAGCATCAATGATGCGCCTGAAGAGCCGCAAGGTGACGGCACTCACTGGCTGAGGACGCTTCCCGTACACCTTTGCAATATTAGAAACAAAATATCCCAGGCCTACAGTCTCAGAAGGTCCTGCTTCTACATTGCATGTCCAGAGCGCATTGCAGTGCGATGCCATGAGTCATTGGTCTTCCTTTAATAAGTCTTAAATGAGAATAGTGAGCGGATTCAGTCCAATGGTCACGCAGTTTGAAGGGGAAAGCATTGGAGGCCCTTCTGCTGCTGCGACTGCACGAATATTTGAGCGCGTTACTGATCTTCCTGCTTGATGACTAAACTGATTAAAGAAAGACTCATTATTTGCATTTCGGGTGCTTCGTGGGGTGGTCTACACGCAGTGACGACATAGGATGTGTAGTGTGGAACCACTTGCTTCTCTTTGGCATCATGCGCGTAACCCCAAACCGTCAGGCGACTGGGCTATGACTCGCGCAAAGGGTCAGTAAACAATCACTCCGCAATTTATTTCGGATATGAGCTCAGCAATGCGGAACCCGGAATGCAGTCTCACTTTTCTTGAGCAGGTGATGAAAGCGCCGTGCTCAGAGGCCTTGAGCAGGAAGTTAAAGAGGTTGGCTGGCGCGTCCTGCAGGTCGTAGCGCTCGGCGAGTCCGCTCGTCAGGTCCACCATGGCATCCATGGCTTGACCGCCTTCCAATGCCTCGTAGCTTCCGTGCAGCCTGCAGCAACAAGAAAGAAAAAGACGGATCCGTCCTGCACGCCGTCCACAGTGCCCCAAGGGTCAGGGGTCCGGTTTCGGTCAAGGTGAGAGCAAGGACGTCCTCGGCTGCTGATAGGACGAGGCGCCGGAGCTTTGGCGTAATCAACCATTAGATATATTCGACGCGTTCGCGAGTTCACAATCGGGAATGGATCTTTTCCGAGAAGCGTTCTGCGCACGCGCGAGCGCCCGATGCCAAGCGGCGGAAGTTGAAACCAAAAATCGAGGAAATTCGGAAGGAGGCTGTAGATCAGCGAGTAGCAAACGTAATTGCAGCATACATATAATTGTGTTACGCAAAAAAAGAAAGCGGACGGAAAGAATAACATGACGTTTAAGTGGACGCCACGGATGCCCCACTTGGACGGCGCGTTGGGCACGCCCTGCTGCTCAGAGAACGAAGAAACTGGTAGCGTAGCTCCCATTATCGACTGGTAGCGCAGGTAGGTCCCTTCCTCGATTTTTAGTTCGTGCAGCCACCGCCTGGTGCCGTCGGTATGTGAAAAAGGTCCATTATCTTGATGAGAGCGTCTCACCAGTCTACAATTAGTGAGAGAGTTCTCACGGCCTTTGATGTACCTGTCCTTGCTACTCGTTCATCCAACGCTCAACGTCAGCTTGTGTACGGCAGCAGAACAACTTGAGATGTGTAAAAGACGCGTGGGTTGTCCATGGCTTCTAATGTGAAAAAGCAGACGATCACAATTTCAGCCTGCGCACGATCTCACTTTTGCCACAGCGAACGGTTCGTAGCCGATGATTGACTTTTCTCCCGGTTTGCTATCAGACGACCTACGTTGTTTTGTTGTTGTTGTTTTTGTGTTTGTTTTTTTATTTGCGAATGACGCTTCGTGGCAGACAAACCGCGTTCTTCACATCGCGTCAGCGAACGAACCGCCTGAAGAGATGTCTTCGTTAGTTCCGCGAGAGGCAAATTAAATCTCGCGGTGACCAAAATCTGAGCCCTGAAGAGATCGTCGATAACTGGAGGAAGGCTAAGACTGACAGCACAACTCCCCCTCTTCCATCTTCAACATCGATTTTTGTATTAAATGAATGCAGTCGAATGAACTTCCATTAAAATAAAAAGGCAAATAATGTACAAAGAACAAGGGCTGCATAAATGCTTCGAAACGCTACGGAACAAACGAACTAATCTGAACCTTAAACGAGACCTTCCTGCACTTATATTGCACTGGGATCACCAACTTAGGTAGAAGTAGAAAGAAGTTTACAGGAAAATTGAATAGGGACAGACGATGTCTCGAGGGGTTGTCTGACCAGATTTCCTTTTACTACCACCGTAAACGTTTTAATGCTTCTGCCCTAGTCTCGGGTCTATATCACTAACGAAAACTTCCACCAGCTCGATTGCACACGAACTGTATTTTCATTAATCGGTCGTCCCCTAATAATGAATGAAATGGTATAAGAAGGGCGTCAAATATCACGCTTCAATAGCCACGTGGTCTCCGTGGCGAAAGATGTGAACACCCTTTCTGCCCCTGAGACTATTAAGTCACGATACCGCTCGCGTAACCCATAGGCTACTGTTAAAGGCAAGCCACTGACTGGTTCTTCAATTGCATTGTGTTGAAGTGCGCATACGGGAGCTTTCGGTTGTCTACTACCCTCCCGTTCTGGCGGAAGCGGCGGCCTCCCGTCTTACTTGGCGTAGGCCTTCTCGAGCAGCGCGACCCAGAACTCCCTGGGGTCGGAGCAGCGCGAGTAGATGAGTCTCCCGTCGCTGGTCGGCAGCAGGTCGTCCACGTAGACTACAACCCAGCGTCCGAATCGCCACAGGTTGAAGCGCACCGCACCCTTGTAGCCGGAGCCGAACAGTTGCTGCTCCTGGGGTATCACCTGCGATGGGGGACGTGGACAAAGTAGGAGAAAGGATTGCTATGGTGCCTGGAGCGCGTATTGTTTATCGTGTCAACAAGAAGAAGTAAAGACGTTCACAAATCTCTGTAACGCGAAATTAGAGCGCAGCTCTTGAGGACAAGGAGGGGAGGGTACGGAGGGCAGGGTATGCCCTTCCTCCTCATTCGTACCCTCTCCTCCTCCCCTCCTTCTCCTCTTCCCTACTCCTCCTCCACCTTTCTGTCATGTCTGACTTGAAGTAAGTACTATAAATACAATGTAATTTCAAAGTAAAGTAGAAGTAGTTTTTAACACAATCTTTCCTAATGCCCTTAGGTATACTATGTATTGCCCTGGGGGTAATCGGGGGTGAATCAGTTATTCTCGGAAATGGCTGCAAATATAAACTGATCTCACGGAGCATTCGGCGCATGCGTGACGCCACCATAACTTTAGCTCACAGGAGGCAGACGGCGGTGCACCAGAGGGCTTCTGTTATCTCGTGCTCTACACGCGCAGAGCTGCAGCGAGGTTGGCGAGCGTGCAGAAAGAGCACTGCGGCAGCGGTGGCGTGGTCAAACTGTCTGATGAAATGTAGTCTATCGGATGAAGTCAAGTGACCAATGACGATACGCCATTTCATTTCTTTGTTAGAGGTTGGGCTCCACCTTACTGGGAAAGCCAAGAACACGATCGCGTTCTCCTCGAAAGAGCTTAATTTCACCGAAACCAAATTTGTGGAATGTACTTTGAAGTTAGGAGTTGTATTTCCTCGGAACGTACAGAAAGAAAAATTTTAAGTAAAGTACAGGTACATACTCAGATAATGTACTTGCATTAAAGTACAATTTTCTAATCCTACTTGAAGTAGAGTTTTAATA
The DNA here is from genome assembly GCA_037355805.1 of Ixodes ricinus. NCBI lineage: Eukaryota > Metazoa > Arthropoda > Arachnida > Ixodida > Ixodidae > Ixodes > Ixodes ricinus. Next base: position 99,811 of record JAZHYW010013928.1, on the reverse strand, counting down.
TTACTTAAAGTACTTCCCAACACTGGTTTGCAGACTGTCTTTTGTCTGGTGTATAAGCAGTGTGACCCCAGCTTAAAGCCGGCGTCACACTGCGTATCCATCATCCGTATCCGGCGTCTCAAATCAAACAAACATATAAATCTCCTCGGTCTTCTACTCGACGTCGCATCAGAATTTGCCTCCTTCATAAAAATCTATTACACGAACAACATCCTTTATCGTCACTTTAGAGCCCTCTTCTATGTCATCCCGCTTCGATAACCGATTGTGCCATGAACGTAGAAATAGGGCCAACCTGTACTTCGACTCCTTGTTTCCAAGACTATAGCGGACTGAAAACCACCTTCCTGTCTCCCTCGCCTCCATCAGCAACAACATTACCTTCAATTCTGCTGCTTCATCACTTGTCATAAAGACCGTTCTTTGATCTACATGTTTTTTCAAATGTTTTCAACCATTCCCGTCTGTGTAACGCCTAACGGCCCTGAGAGAGTAAATAAATAAATAAATACAGTAATGACTCATTCCGAACGAGTCGATGCCTCGTGATTTACCCAAACTTGAAACCTTCGATTCAGTTTTCGAGAATTGCCAATTCAAGAGCAGGAAGAGGTCTTTGGAATTAAAAATCGTCCAGCGTACCCCAAGTACCCAACAGCACGTAAATTCTCAAGATGAACTCTGTAATGTGCCTTCCTTGCTGCATAATTGCCGAAGACATCTCGAATACAGTTAACTTTCATAAGTTCACCTGTGTAATCCAAGCTAGTACCGGAGCCAATCGGGGTGAACGGCGCTATACCATAGCACTGTGCTGTTCACCCCGCATTGCACTAAGTTGTTCCTGTAAGAGCATAGTGCTTCTGGTAAATCGAATATCCTAGCAGCGTAGTGCCGTGCAAAGCATCTTTGCACCTTTTTGATCACCGTTTTATCTTGACGTACAAACTCAATTCACGATATCTCGTCCCGACCAAATAGATGCATGCATTTTTTGAATATGTGATTTTCTGAACTTATGGTGTTGCCTAAGAATACGAATAGAACACTGGGCCACGTTTTTGGGGGCCTCCTCGACGTACCAGAGTTCGCACGTCAGGTTTTTTAAATGTGATCCGCAGCCCGAAAGGGTCATGCCGCATTTCGAGTGACAGGCTTTACGCAGGTATGGGACGCGGCAGGCCTTACTGTACCTCGCGATGTTCAGGCAGGTCCAGCGCTGCCGGAGGTCCGTGTTTCAACGGGGGCTCACGAAGATGAGTAAGGCGCAATGCGAGTGAGAGTGCTGACTTTAGTTCCATTTAATGCAGAGATGCACCACTTTGCCGGGAAGGGGTACTGAATGAACCATGCCACCTTTTCCGTGGCCAGTAGGTCACATAATGCAACGTACGTAGTAGCGTACGGGGATTTTGCGGCAGTCTATTGCCATGCCATCCAGTCGGCAACATGCACGAAGCAGGATACCAATCTCCTCTATTAGCTCGACAACTTAAAGAAACTTCTTTAATCATTGCGGTCTACGTGCACATCGGTGCACCAATAGCTCAGAGACGTTCGGAGGCGTATACCTTTTTGTTTTTGTCTTTTTTTTCTTTTCGGCTTGCATGTAGAGTTTCGTATTGGTGCACAAGCGAAGACCGGACGCGAGAAAGTGCGGGAGGCTGAGATTGCGAGCGACCTACTGCTTGACCGTAAAGGCGAGATGCACCGTATCCGGGAGTCCTGCATCAAGCAGCTGAAGAAGGCCTTGCTGCACACGCCCAGGTTGATGTCCGAGCCTGCTACCGCGCCAGGCTACGAGAGCGTCAGCCCCTGGCAGCCATCCTTCTCAGAACCTGCACTCCGGAAGAACGCTGTAGTTCTAGAACGTGAACAACCTTTTGTTTCGAAGCGTGCACTTGCTTCTTCCTACAGGTTTTTGTGTTGATTAATAGGATGTTCGAAGAAAAGATATGGCTGGGCAAACAGCACTTTTTATACTTTGAATGGAAAAGGAACATGCCCTTTTTTACCTAGTCATTTTCAACTCACGATGTTTCGCCTCGAAATTACAACCATAATTTTGCCCAGAATAACATATACGAAAAGTAAGATTCACAGCTATTATTCCTCCCTGATTCCGTGGGATGGGGCTGCGTTCGACCTTGATGGCGGTATAAACCGATCAGACCAGAAGACTTAAGGTCGGTTCTCATGCAGCGAAGCGCCACTGAAGCGCTCCCTCACGTGCCACGAAGCCACGGTCGTCTGCCATGAGCAACAGTTTTGACGGTGAGATACAAAAGCCGGTAAATCGCTCCCGTCAGCACGCGCTTAGCGCGCGGTAAGCGCTACGCCGCAGTGCTCCGCTTCATGAACTGGCCTTATAGTTTTTATCTTCGTAAATTAACATAGACAGATACGAGCAAATGACAATTACGGAACGAATACACGACCATGTTGGCATCTCGTGCCCCGGGAACTTGGTCGCCGTCAGAGCTTTCCGGCGGAACCGAACCAAGGGACCAGTATGTCACGAGGTCACAGACCCGGCAGCCCATCGCGACCCCCCCCCCGGTTTTCGTAGCCCGGCGCGACACCCCCCTGAGCGTCGTGTTCCGGGGCGGCCTCCGCCTCCTCCCCCCCCCCCACCCCGTGACGCCACCGCGACCCTAGTTGCGTTTCGCCCGCGCTCTAACCGCTCTCGCCTGTCCTCCTTTCCCGTATGGTCGACGTTCCCACCCAGAGTTTGAGGCCAGTAACGGAAATTCTTGCGGGAACGGGCGTACAAAAGGCAGCCTGTGCGCTCAACACTCGGAGAGTTAACCGCAGCTCAGCGGGACACGAGCGAAACATGCGTTAGGGACCGTGCAAACGGAAGTCGAGTTGTGATATTATGTTGTTTAATGTGATATTAAGCATTGCTTAACGTCACAAGCCAGCACAGCGTTGTTGTTGTTTTTTTGTCTAAACATATGTTTCGGGCATCGTCATTCGCCGAGCCGCCTTCCGTGTTGCGGTGATTGGCTCTCCGGAGTGTTCCGCAGAAAACAGACGCACGGGCTTTTTTTTAGAGGCACGCCCAGACGGGTCTGGCGTCCAGACACAACAACAAATCAGCCTTGCCCCAACTCACAAAAGAAGAAAGGCAGCATACGCCCAAGACACTTCAGGGACGCGAGTGATGAACGAAGTAACGGCCCCGCCACGTGAAGAACCTCATGGCTGTTTGGTCGCCTACCAGAGAGAGGATATTAGGTGGGTGACAAAGTAAGTCATCTTCGCGTAAGGCTACGCTGCCAGTCACTCAGTAGGGGTTTCAGTCATTTTTAGTATGATGGACCAATCGCCAGTTTTCCGGCAATCATTTGAACTAATGAGGAGGCTCAGCGGTTCTGTATCCAGTCGCCGCGCTCTATCTGGAAAGGGCGAACCTTTGATGCCCCTGGGTGCGTCGCTCGAGATAAGCAATATCACGGTTTTTCTATTGCCAAACTTACGGCATGTTGCGGTAACCTGAGTGAAATGCCGCGCGCTAAAGTTCATGCAAGAGTCGGCAACGCGTTATAATGCCCAGCATGGAGATAAAGTTTCCTTTCCTCGAATGTATCACAATAGGCAATAAATGTAATCGATAAAATCTTTCATGCGATATACTATTAGTTTGAGGCATATTGCGAATCTTAAAGAAAGCTGAGCGGGGCTCGGGCTCAGGGAGCGAAATGCTCGTTACCTTTGACTGCGAACATTATCAGTAGGAATCCCTTCTGGGGTTGCCAGGCTACGGACCCTTTAAATAGAGCAGGAGGCTGCAAGAGTGCGCTCTGACCATGTTAATACTGTCAATGTGTGGTGAACAGCTCTTCCCGACGTTCCTGCCTGCAGTCGCCCGGTTCCTGTCATGGACTGGCTCTTCGCTTCGATCCTGCCTGGAGAACCTTCGTCCCAACACCTGCTACATTTTATTATAGCAATTCTGTACGAGAAAGCCGGAATTCCCCAAAGACGCGTGAGTACCAAATTTCCGCTATGCTGAACCAAACAAAAGTATTTGACTTTTCAGCGTTCTCATTCTTGCGAGGAGCGATTATTGGGAACGAAAGGATGAATTCGGGTATCGGTAGCCAGGCGCGGCCATTCTCCTTTCGTGAATATCATTTCTACTTGTCGTTTCCCGGCGCTCTAAAGGAAGATGCGAATAACGTTTGTTTGGCGACACCACCAGAATACCACCGTGCAGTTCACGCCGTTCTCAGAAAGAACACTGGTTCCGCTACCGACCAGGTATTCAGAAATTCGTAACGCCACACTATTTCTTTATCCGACAGAAAATTAAATCTGCAACTTTGTTGCCAACAAGTTCTACATTCAAAGTAACACAGGTGCTGTTGCACACCCTTGGTCGTCAGCACCCAAACAACACGATGAAACGTTGGCGTACAAACGTGCTGTTAAACGGATCTCGCATGTTTGATACGCGAAGCCATTAGGTGGAAGCTGCATCAAATTCATTATTCGCCCCAACGAGCGAAGTTGAAGGTTGACTGCTTCCAAATGACAAAGTTGCTTTGTGTCACGGCTGTGGGAGACTTACCTCGGGCGCGCTCTTCGGACGATTTGGCAGCGCCTGGGACGTCCGCGGCTGGCGGAGTTCCTCGAGAGGAAACTGACCCTGGCTGGCAGCGCCGGAAGGCCCCCCCCACCCGGACCGTCCATCCCCGAGCGGTGTCACGATCAAAAGGAGACTCCTGAGTTGCGCTTAGCGCGAAGAGGAAACCGAGATTTTCGCCATTTCCTCGTTCTGCCATAGCGAGGCGTGCTGCGTGAAGTACATGAGATAGTCGGTATCGTGGGTGTGCACAACACTTGGATTGGGACAAAACGACTGGGGAGAGTGGGAAGAGCAAAGATCCACGCGCAGCACTCTACGGTCCTCGGCGCCGGGCGAGCATCTGGTTACCGCTTCAGCGGAGTATCGTGACATTGTGGCAGTAGTAGCCGACGCCGAAGAACCAGTCACCAAGAAGAGTCATGGCAAGTACCACGCGCTTTGACAATTAGCCAATTTAATCGTGACAGACTGCGCCTCTCTTAGCTGAGACTGCAAGCCAAAGCGACAGTAAACGAGCTGGCACTCACAGGCTTTGATGGTGCATTTCTATACCCCTTGTTTCACGCTTAGGCCAGACGCAGCCGATGCCATAAGCTGCGAGCCCTGCTCAGCGTTCGCCAAGCGCAGCGCGTCAGTGCCGTCCAGGCACTGTTCAGGCCACATGTCAGGCAGCATCGCGCTGCGCTGCAACCCTGAAACCGAACGCGATAGTGCGAGCGCTCCTTTGCGAACGAACGTTGCAACCAGCGACACGCGTCAGACCGTGGCGATGCTTCGAATCGCCATCCTTCTGCATTAAGCGAGAAACGCCGGAACGAGGAGGTCGCCTTCTCTCCAGCGGGAACGCTCTGCTAAAGTGACAGAGGGGGTATGTTTCCACTGAACTCCCTAAGCTGTTCCCGACTACGCCACATACACCTTCCTTCGCAAAGGCGCAGCCGACTTGAATGTCGTCACTTCCGGTACGCGATCAAACATGGTTCTCATCTCTCCACGCTGTACGGTGTGCATGAAAATGCATATTGTGCAGTCAATCTATCTTGCCTCACATAAGTATTCTCTCGCATATTCAACATTGAAATGCTTTACTATTTTTTCGTCCCGCTTACCAGAGACTGAACCTACGTGACGGAGAACGAAAGAAAACGAAAAACGTCTCATAGAAGTCGCGACAATGCACCGCCATGCACTCCGAACAACTGTCATTGAGATATTCCTTTGATCAATTTAATTAATTGGAAAATCGAAAAAAATCTCCGTGGCAAAAAAAGATACATCCACATTCTTCAGCGAATGTGGTTGTATTTTCAACCGATAAAAAAAGACAAATGATGGCTGTATCCAATGCGTTGCGATGCGGTATAAATTCACGAACCGCTGACAGTACGCGTTAGTCTCATATACCTCGCATGTAGTAATCAGAAAATGTAGCGGGAAAAGAGCGCAAGTCAGTAATAACGCCTCAAGTAACGCCCCTTGTGGATAAATACGTAAAATACTATAGATTATAGATGATGCGGTTTCATGGCACTATTGCATAGAAAAGATGGGCCATCGCCATACTACAGCGCAAACCACGGACGTAATCAGACCTAACTAGATTGTGTATTAGTAAGTTACTATTACTATATTACTTGTTTTGAAGGGGGGAGGGGGGGGGGTCATCGAATAAATACGTGTCCTTCTCACGCGATAATATTACACGCAATATTTTCTTTCTGAACCTTCTAGATCATTGTTTACGCCGTGTCACGATTACAGTTAAACTAACCTTACACCTCGCAGTAACTAGCCGCGCTTGAGTGAGTGACGCAATAAAACAAACATCGTGTAAACGACAATACTTATCAAAACTTCTAACAATGTACGCTTCATTTATTAAGATGTACTTGCTCCCCAAAGTTAAGGCAGTCACAAGATTGTCCATTCTTGGCACTTCTCGTTCTACTTTGGCCTACAGTCGAACTGTCTGGTGAAGTTATGACTCCCCGATCAACACCCAGTTTAAGAAGACATTCCAGCTGCTGCAGTGACCAATCTGGCCTTACGTAGCCCGTCATAGATCAATATTTGGATAAGTGAATGGCAGCGTTAGTTTGAGGAGCACTGTACCTTCAAAGCAAGACAACGAAACGAGTAGTATAAATTAGAAATGTCGCAGTCATTCATGATGTAGTAACCAATCCATTACTTCTGCTGTCAAGTAATCGATTACTATAATCAAGCGTATTCTGTTGAGGAGCACGTGAGGCGGGACCTTGAGGCTTAGATGAAAAAGAGAAGTCCCGTTTGTAACTACTCATTTTATAAAAACAAGCCCTATTGCCTGAAGGATCTGGGGGCTCTACGATTATACGGGAACCCTGTTATCGACAGCTTTATCCAGTCTATATATCACTATTTTATCTCCAATATCCTTGTCAACAATCCTGCACAGCATCTCTCTGACTCCCATCAACATGCTACATCAAATGCGGCGGTTCAATGTGACAGGCTCGATGCACGCACTTACGTTCAGCTCATGTTGCCCTCCTCTGTCTGAAGTGAAATCAAACAGACGTTGAGGTACCCAGGCACTTTCTCAAAGAACATTCCTCTTCAGTGAAGTTCTCTGGAACAGAAATAAAGCCGATTGAAAACAAATTTGGCTATTCCACAGAAAAGGCGCCCGTACCGAGATGGTTCCGCGTACATTGAAGCAGTCTGAGATTGCAGTAGAATAAAGTAAAAAAGCAGGTAAGTACAAGATGCATAGGCACCGACTACGAAATAAATCGGGGGACCACGACACCGGGCTCCCCACCCCCAACCAACTGGCCCAAATAGCCTCCCTGCTGTAAATTAACCTGTCATTATAATCACCTAAATTTTAGTGTTTCATTAGTCGAAAATAATATATGGATCCGATCCGGACCGCATGTTGTAGATTTGGGGGAGACCCAGCGTCCGGCGATGTGCAGCTTTTTTTCAGGGACATCCTGTATTGGGCGGGAAGGGGGGGGGAGGTAAAACGACCCGCCCCCCCCCTCCCTCGAGAAGTTGAAAACGTTCCGCCTATGACCACTAGGAAACACCTTTCTGCCTGTCGGATGGTGGAAACCATTATGGGTCACGTGGTTTCTGTCATTATAGGCTACGTGACGACTTGACCTCACGCCACGTGGTCACTCACGCGTTTCGCGCCACTATATGGTCAAGCGACGTCTCTGTCATGTGATGTTATTTCAGGAGACGTTACTTCCCGCCCAATTCTGGGGGAGGGGGGGGGGGCGGTGAACGTACTTGCGCATCCCCAAAACGTGTTCTAGATCTGAATGCCCGTTCACATACTTGCATCTACTTACGACCGAGTTCTTGAGATCTCTTACAACGAGAACTCAAAATGGTAATCTGGCGCCATCTATCACGTGGCCCTGGAAGTGCATTTCACAAGAGCGAAGGTTTTGCGGTATTTGTGAGATCAAATGTGCGTAATGTCCTTGAGAAATTGTGTCATCCCGCTCTCGTCCATCCGAGACGAGGCTTTCAGGCACGCAGTCTTGAGCAGTCGCAAGTGTGGGGCCTGGAACCGCTCACCTGAGTTGGAAGGGGCTGCTGGCGTATACCCGTATCATGAAGGCCCCCGGACAGCCCGGGTCGAAGGTGGCCGGGATGACGACGTAGTGTCCCGGCCGGAGCTCGAACCGCCCGAACACCTCCCGGTAGTTGATGTAAGCGCCGGAGTTGGCCACGTCGGGGTTCTTGGCGAAGTGGTCCAGGGACAGCCGCCGGAAAGGGTCCACGGCCTGCCGGACACAGGGCGTGCACGTAGGACCGCCAGACATCAGAATACGAGCGCGATGATGCCATCATCGTCCCAGAACAAATGGGTCACTGGATGGCATCATTGACAAAACGGCACTGACAGCTTAAGAGACGTACGGCTTCTTTCGTCTTCGTTGTTCGGCAGAACTAATGCCACCATCTCATTGGCTGAGATAAGCGTTTCTCAAGCTGCCTGTGTCTATTGTAGAGAAGCATGCCGTATCCCGATTATTTTGCACGAGACAGATTCCGACGCTTATTTGAAGAGACCTTGAAGCACGAATCAAGCTTGTGAGATGAAACGAATGGGAGACCACCTGGAAACGCCTATGTTACGCCGAGATTCAGCATATTTAGGCTGTCAGAAATTAGAGTTTTTAATCGAAACGTCGGCTGGAACAGTGAGGCATATCCAAGAAGTTAGCTTCCATCGTAAACCGGAGACACGGCAAAATAAAACAAAAACGGACAAAACAACAACAAGTCTCAACTTGTCAACAGTTAGCTTCTCGTAAGTATTTGGAGCATTTATTCGAGTTTAACGAATGAATCATTCGGAGGCTTTATAACGAGGAAACTTTGTTTGTTACGCACAATAGGTCCGCGGCATTGACCTAGCAAGTTTCTCCGAGGCGTTACACTTGACTTTTGACCTTCCCGCTACGTTTAGCGGAAAATCTTGCACGGTAAACTGAGTTTGAATTTAGCGGGCGAGCACCGATTGAACTAGGGTTTGGCATTATGCACCGACTCTAACTTAGCCTTCCGAATGCGAAACTGCTAGGCGTTGCCTCTCGTGACAAAAGCAAACATACAAGCCTTCCGCAACTGCCTCTAACCGGTACGGGCAAACGGGACATAAATTTGTTATCCCCTCTGAAACAACACCAGCTGTAAACTGGCCGGGTCATTCGAAAGCTGGACTAATCAAACTTTTAAAGAAAAAGAAAAAAACACGCTTACTTGATATGTGACGATCTGATATGATGTGATTCAGATTTTATAGCACGAGGAAATAGTTGAATTTAAACGTTATTTTGTATTGTAAAGGCTACATTTTCGTTACAGTTAAATGGTTTTTATTTTAGTTGAATATACCCCACAGACCGTTCGCATGAATTATCGTATACGTTGAGACGTTACAACTCGATAAAAAAATATTAATCTGTCAGACTGTGGTCGATTAAAAGCTAAGTAATAAATTATAAAAAAATTTGATGCGACTTTATTTTTAATCTAACATTCTTTGTATTACTGTCGAATTCACACACAAAAAAGTTACAAACCGTAAAAAAAAAAAGCCAAACGGCATGAAGGGTGGAGTTTAAAGAGAGTGTCGACAATTGTTCGAGGAACATGCCCTCGCTCGGGCATAAGCAAGTACTGCGTGCGTACGTGGTATATGACGAAGCCGATCTGGTGCATGCGCAGTCTGTTCCGAGTGAGGAAGCGCTGTGGGGAGGGTGCACCTGCATCAGCGCCACCACCACGCTCACCGTCAAGTCCTCTCCTGCGACACCAAGGATCCGAGTGGTCAAAGTCACACCCGAAGAGCAATTCATCCGGAGACACTTTAAATGACGTGTATACCTAAGTCACAAAGACAGCTGCGTGCTTTAGGAATGTGTCAATTTGCGGTTACAGCCACAGCTATTTGGCGAAGTAACTTAAGCACTTTTGAAACATTTTACAACATTGAGGCGTGACGCGATTGCTGGTGAAGGGCCCAACTTAAACGCAAGAAATGTACTGGCACAGTTTTCTTTCCACTGAACACTCTGCTGTCAGCAGAGTTTGAGCTACTGACAGAATGTAACGCTGGTCATACAAAATCAATGTGAATTTCTGTATTCGTTGACACAATTAAAAAGTTATAATAATAATAATAATAATAATAAAATTAATACTTTATTTTTTTATAGTGTCCAAAAACCGCCATATAAACCTACCATTTGCAACACACAAGAAAAAATGAAAGACATTAAAAATTCTAATTCCTGGAGAAGGGGAAAATAATCCCTGGAGAAGGGGAACAAGGGGAACAAAGGACAAACACAGGAAGGTGACCGGTGCGCGACCAAAAAAAATCCGCCTGGTCCTGGTATCGAACCAGGGACCTCTCTATTTCCAGTGGAGCGCTCTACCAACTGAGCTAACCAGGTTATGTGTGTGTGTGTGTTTGTATCTTACTGAGCTAACCAGGTGTCAGACGTCAGTAGAGAAAACTGGTTTTATCAGCTGCCACCAGTCTAACAGCAACAAGGGTGAACGACTTGCATTTTGAAGGTTACAATGATAATGCAATTAAATGCAAAGGTGCAAGCAAGCGGGACAAGAATGTCGAAAATATTCGGCTGGAGAAAGGGAGCAAGGGGGACAAAGGACAGACACAAATCTTCAAACACAGCTAAGTGACAGGTGCACGATAACACTTCTCTGTAATGCGAAATTAGAGCGCATCTCTTGAGGTATTAGGGAGTTTTAGTAGATTGCGTTTCCCACTCCGCTAAGCCTTCCGCAACGAAGAAACCGCCACTGTGTCTGCGTGCCGATGGCCTTGGCTGTAGAGTTCCGGGTAGCGGAGGGGCTTAGCGGAGAGGGAAAAACGGTCTACTAAAGTCTAAAACTCCCTATTTTGATTTTCTGATATAACGTGGAAAAGAATTTGAGAAAGTAAATATATACATATTTATATATATATTTGATATTCTGACTTTTTGTGGGGCTACACGAGAGAGAAGGAGGAGGGTACGGTGGGGGCACTGGGGGATGGGGGGGGGGGGGCGGCGAGAGGCGTGAAGCCGGATTTCGCAAACCCGTGGCCTGTGATGTCCCATAATGCAACGCAAGCAGTGTTGCATTATGGAACGTCACAGACCTACACACCAATTCAGTTTCTCCGCTAGATTTAGCGAGAAAGTTGAATTGGTGTATAGGTCTGTGACGTCCCACAATGCAACGCGCGCCACTTACGCCGATGCCGACGGCGACGCCAATACCGCTATATGCGGGAACGAGCGCCTAAGATCAAGCGCTCTAATATAAACCAAAGCATTGACCCGATACATTAGAGCATTGAACAGTTTCACCGTCACACAGTATGGGCATTACTATCAAAACAAGAAAACGCAGTACATCCTTAAACTCTTAAAAGGTATAAGACACGAAAGCAAGCAACACAAAACACCAAATGCCACCTATACTTTGCTTTTCCCTCAAGAAATAATTAGCATAGATGACCATATAGAGGTCATAAATTTCATTATAGAGGTGCTGAATTCTAGACATGGGCGAGGCATGAGGATGGTTATTCGGGCAAAATGGCAAAATAAACCTACCACTCCGAATGGGGGCACGAAAGTTCACAGATGACACCAATGCAATACTTATAACTTTTCCTAAAATGACTTTGTGTAGAAGCAAGAAATCACGAGTGACTCGTCGTTTCGATAGCTCGTCTAAAGCAAGGTAGTTCAGAATCGAATTATAGCTATAATTGCAACGACGATTGAAATGTCTCTAATAAACAATTTGCACCAGACGGTTCTGCATGTGTTAAATTTCGGTCTCAAAATGGCAGTCAAAGTGCTCCACACAACTGGACTATATTCAGGTCTTGAACGTACAGAATAGAGAAATAAAGCAACTAGCCGTTAAACTAAATAAACATTACGTGCTGCAGGTGAAACCAGCCCCAACATATGTAGGGAGTAGCAACTATTGATGTAACATGTTCATTGAAAGTAAGACGGCTATCTACAAGAACACCAATGTACGAACTGTATATACAAGTTGAATCATGGTTCCTCCGTTTAGACTATAACGGAAATCGATCTGATCACGCTTCCTGGAGAAGAAAATATTTGTAGTTTTCTTCGGGTTAAGAAATAAAATATTGCATGCACACCAGATTGACACATGGTTAGTATCTTGCTATAGTATAAATAATATTCAGAATCACGAACCGATAAATAAAGTTTGATATCATTGGCAAATAAGAAAATCTTAGCAATTCTAACAATGAAAACAACGTAATTTATTATAATTAAAAAGAGGCCCCAAATTGAAACACTGTGGAACACTTGACGTTGAAGTATAATGCTCACAAAATGTATTGAAAATATGAACCACATTTTAGCGTAACAATATGTATAATTTTAATCGCGCAAAATATCTAGGGCATAGGCCATTCAACTAAAGTTTCAACAATAATAAAAATTATTTATCCCCTAAAAATGCCTTAACATACTAAAGTACACAGTATGAACTTGTTCTTGTTCAAAGAACACCGGTGACGAGAAACAAAAAAATATTTATAGGTTAGTTTCCATCAATCTTCCTTTTACAAATTAGTGCCGAACCGGATTAATCTTTTGGCAAAAATAAAACTATAAACAACGATTTCAGAATTCTTCGAAAAACCACAAAGAAGAGACACCGGTGAATAATTACTCACCTGGCAAGCGTCTCATGCTTTAAATACTGGTACTACAATCGTTTCTCTCTACTGCTGTGGAAAAATATCAGACTTCAATTATAGACTAAAGATGAACCGTGGACATGAGCAAGAGTATTTTCGCAACCTTTGAGAATAAAAATTCTAAAAGGTTACGGAACCCGTAAGGTGAAACACAGTGACAGCTGAAGTGTGACGTCGGAGTCACTAAGGTGTCATTTCGGAGCAGATGGACGGAAGGAACGGTAAAGGTGACAGCGCGCACCATAGAGTCCGCATATGCGTTTCGCATTAAACCGAAAAACACACCGGACGAAAATTCCATAGCCCTTTGGAACTAATCAGGGTGTATTAAGAGAATTTAAGCTGTTACATGAGAGGGGCACCGTGTTTTCGTACGTTTACTTCGGTACAAACAGTCACACGTGCTAAGCGAAAAGCGCCGAATACACAGGGACAAAGAAGTTGACAAAACGAAGAGCACTCTCAAATGAAGGTTTATTGAAACAAACACGCACTCTGAATACCATCTTTCTGGCTATTTGTTTAAAATAAAGCTCTGTATCTGTCAGGTGCGTTGACGGGGCGCTAACATACTTGTCTTCTTCTCGCTTTCTGATACGGAATGCATCGTAAAATTCTAAAGCAGTTTTATATGCCTATCTTTCGAGAATTGTGTTTGTGCTAATTCCGGTTCTCATGGGCACTATACCAGTGCATTACCAGGTTGCCAGGCGGGGACTGTTTTACTGAGCACGCATGTTATCTTGCTACCAGGCAGGACCGCGCATTTATATCTGGCTTGCTTGTTCTCTTGTTATCGGCAGCTCGTGGAATGTTTTGGTGGAGTGCCGAAAATGGTCAGCGTCGATATGAAGCGCGGTCGACGGAGCGAAACCGTGAAGTGTCCAACTAACAGATATCGCTGTAAAAATCGGAATAATGTCACAACCGTAATATCCTAGTTACACTAGTGCTCTTAACCGCCATTAAGCCAACGATCGTTGGTATCTCCCAAATGTCATGAAGCTCAAATAAGTTGTCCGGTGTTACACGGTACATAGGTCTAACAACCCAAGTTGAGATTCGCGTCAAGGGACACACAGTTGAAACCGTAATTAAACCAAAACAGATGTCATATTACCTTTTTCCTAAAAAGTGAAGCAAATGAATTATATGCAAACTTTTTTATTCATTATAAATGTTTAAAGCAAAATGGAATTAACTTCATTTTTGTTGTTGTTGTTTTTAGAGTAAAGAAACGCTAATCAGAACATTTCACACGAATTCATGCAAGAAAGGCATAACGAAAGTCACATCGGCACCGACATCACAATGGCCGCCCTTGCCACCCTTTGGCTTCCGCGGTGTGCCCTGAACGTTCTAGCGGCAGCTCTCGCCCCGAATCAAAACTCTTCTGACAATATTTGCTGCTACGATACTTTCTAGATACCGCCCCCCATCTTTCGCAATAGTAAGTGCTTTACTGGCGCTGGCCACTCGGCGGCAATGCGGCGGACGCCGCCATCTTTAGCTCCATTGGGGCGAACCAACGTTACTAAAACCCTCAGTTGGGAAACTCGCCCTTGAAACCCGTACCGCTTGCGTCCACCGAGACCAAACTAAATACGATAACAGCGCCACCCTTTAGCAGCTAGTCAAAACATAAACGTTCATTTATAATGCTACTGCGAAAGGGCAATGCGAGATGGTGTCACTGGCTCTTCCGCGACTCGACCTGAACAGATACATGCAGACGTCCAGTTCCCGGAGTGGCCGCTGCGAAAGAAATGGCGGCGTTGCGATCGCCATTAGTTCGGTTCTCGAGTACGGATCGAAGCCACTTTTTCAAAGCAGGCTCTGCGGCAGTTTCCCAAATGAGTTGCTCTTGTAACGTTGGGACAAACCCTTATTAGTTAAATGAGGTAGGCCAGCTCAGTTGAACTCAACGATCGTTATCGGCTCAATGACAGTTGGCGCCGCCGAGTAATTCCGGCCGATCGCGATTGAGTCAACTGTCGTTGGCGCAGTGAAAGTTAAGAGAGCTAGTGTAACTAGGGCATAAAACAGCTACATTCTCCGCCTTATTTCAAAGGCCATTTAACTGATATAATCCTTTAAAGTTCACAAAGTCAAGCAAACGGTGCGTTTCTTGTTGTTTCCAAATTTACACAAGTGGGTAGACCAGAAGCCCAGTCAACGCCAGCAGGTTATCTGCACGCTAAACTTAATAAAGTAAATTTTTTTCTGGATTTTTATTTCTAAATTTTTAGTAAAACGACGAATTATCATACAGCGGTGGGAACTAATAGTTGCCAATCATAAAATAAAAACATCCTTGTGGGCAACCCTATCCAAGCACATTCATCATAGAACTCAGGACTGCACCTTCTGTGCGATTTTAAGCAACACTCAATGAGCAATCCGTCACTCTACCTTTGTCCAGATTTTTTTTTATCTATGGCATTTAGTATGTACATTATAGCCTGTTACCGGAGACTAATCACTGTTAACAAAACTGTCATGCAGCCCAGTTTCGGTCAGACATACAATATCCGGCGAACTATGCAGAATACTGTCCATGAATTCTACACCCTTCGTACGGAAACCACCTGTGTTGTGATAATAAATGTTGTGGTACTAAGTGTGAAGTTGCTAAACTAATTTAACCACTAAAATTACAGTTAGTTACTAAAATTTTATTGTAACTAAGCAAATCTTTGGTCATTAAAATTTATTTAATTACAGTTAAAAATTTTAATTAGCTACTTCACACACCTGTTCCTTATCAAGAAGGCGGCAAACGGGTGCAAGAAACCAGCAAAGCACTGTCTCATAGCAAATGCGCTGTCTGAAGACTGATGCGCGTTTTTCGATATTAGGTGTAAGCACGGAGCAGGAACTGACCTGGCGAGAGAAGAATCATCTGCGCGAGCACTGTGTCGTATGCGGGGCTACCGCGGAGTCGCGACTTCAGATGCGGGCGTTAGTATTATCAATATAAACTCAAAAGAGCAGCCGTCGCACTGAACTTCAGCTGGGCAAGATTCACCCAACTATCTTCCGACAAAAAACACGCTTACGACGAACCCTAAAAACACGTCCGATATTCACGGAGCCAAAAGGGCGTACCTTGGTGATATCTTAGCCAAGTTGTTCTAACGTAAGAGGAGTTTTGTGAGTCTGGCCTCTGACATAAAGTCACCATCTCATAAAAAGCATGGTCGTTTGCAATTCTTAGCTCATATCAGAATGTTTGGTGATACTTCCACATCTGTGCAGCTCATCTAATATTTACTTCTTTTTTAAATAACATGTTTACAGTTTAAGGGAAGCATGAGACTTATCGCCACTGAACTGAAAGCCTGGGTTGCTTCAGTCATTCTTATATTGTGTAGTCCAAACAGTACATCTTCAAAATAAAGTCACCGTTTAGAAGCTCGTTGTTTACCGGTAAGTAAAACTATCAGGGCTGATATACACCTTTTTTGTGTACGTAAGATACAGTGCTACTTACACTACAAACGATGAGAACAAAATAACACACAACAAGCCTGGAAATCATGTTGTGTAACGCGGGTAGTATTCGTAAAGCTACACGAGCACCCAAGTAGACGGCGTCGGCTTGATCAAAGCTGTGGGTGGTTACCTTGACTGCTCGTGGGCGTCCGGATGGAGAGCAGGTACTGCGGGTTCCTGCTGAAGAGCCCCAGGTTGTTCCTGGATCCCCCAGAGTTGATTCCTTCCACCCAGACTCCACGAATGGCTCGCACCTGGTCGCAGAAGAACGGTCCCTTTATTTGGTGCACTTGCGAGGCTATTTTTAATCCGAAAGCATTAGCTGTCCCATGGAACGGAGCCGGCGTTGTCCGTAACCGCGAAAAACGGCAGAGAATTCCCTCCACAGAACGGCTCTTAAAATGGGTGAGACGCGGGCCGCGCGCCAGATAGTTCCAAGAAACGCCACCCCACACTCCTGGCGCTGCTCCAGTGCGCCGCCGCAGACGCAGACCCGCCGCTGCCCAGAGCCTGGCCGGACGGCATCCGCAGAGAATAGCGGGGCACGCAGCTTGTAGAAATACGCTACGTATACGAATGCTTTCGCAGTCCTACACGTAAGCAGTCTTAAGTGCCCTCCTATAATTTGTTTTTATCAAAATTGACGAAAAAATTTGCATTGAGGCTATTCTGGAGAGAAAGTTTGAAGACCTCAGAAATATATACTGTATATAAATGTGTCCCATTTTTTTTAACTTTTTATCCAGGTATTTGTTGCTGGAAGGAAGAACTTGAGAAAAGACCTCTCAAGAAGCCTCAGAATGGCAGCCTTCGTTTTGCTCCTAGCGAAATATCTTCCGACACTTCGAGATTTGCCAGCTAATTCTTCTTCGGGTATCTGGCAAAGTTTGGTCTATAGACCTTTCTCATAATTGCTTTCTGTGGGCTTTGTCTATTGGGATGTCGAAGCATTCCGAGAGTGCGCAGTTCCACGAAATATGAGACGCCGCGCATACGTCCACAGCCCAGTGACTCAGCATTTTTCGCCTGCGTGATATGCGCTGGGATGGACTATAGACAGCGTTCTAATGCACAGCCTAGCGCTTCATTGCCACAGCCCAGTAGGTGCACTTGTTTGTCACTTCGAAGAGGGAGCAATGCGCACGCCATGCGGCCGACCGGTGAAGGTTGTACCTGCCAGAACCTTAATTGGAAATGTACGGTGGCGCCGCCAGGCGGTGGTATACGACTGAGAGGTAGAAGGTGCGAGCATGCAGCTCGTGCTCACTACAATAAGTGACCATGCCAACGGCGGCCTGTGGGTGTTAGCATTATATACACTTAGTTAAGCATAGTTAAAAATGCACTGGATGGGCACGACATTGCTGTCGTCGTCTGCTAAAGTCGGTGAAAGGTTAAGAGACTAAAGTGGAAGCTCCTCCCACCTCTTTCCACTATAGCAGAGCGAACGCTAGAGGAGAGGTCACCTCCTCTCCAGCCTTCGCTCTGCCAAACTGGAAAGAGGTGGAGGAGCTTCCACTTTACTCTTAAGCTGTGACCAACTATGGCGCGGACGCCTCTTGCAGAAGTTAGACTAACTAGATTATACTGATCGTGTTTAGTGAACGCGATACACGGGCTCTTTGTCCTCTGTCAACAGCGGCAATCCCGCAAGTTGCAACTGGAGCTCGCCGAGCACGCTCCCAGCAGCAACGGACTCGGCTATGGTGGTAAGTGAATACCGCTTATTTTCATTGGGCGCTAGATTCAGTAAGTGTACACCTGTTTGTTTGTTGTTGTTTTTCGTTTATTTAGTTATTTCTTGTGAATTAAACGTTTCAATTTTCTCGTGCCCACACGACCAGCGAATCACAGTCACCTAGGCTAACGATACATACAGGTAGAAAAGACGAGGAGTAAGGAGCCTTTGCTTGATAGAGGGGCTCTACTCTCACGCACAAGCTAGAACACCACATTAGCGCCTTCCAGGGCTTTGATCTAGCACCAACGTATAATTCGTTGCTTTGTTTGCTGTTGTTGTTGTTTTTTTTTCGCAGCGAACGTGGTAGCTGAATTTAAAGGCTCATAATCTTTAAACAAATGAAACTAAGTGAATTTCGGAGAGCATTTAGAAAAGGCGCTTCAAACGAAAAATCTGTAAAGCGAGATTAAACAATGTTTACCTCTCCGGGCTTTTCGGGAATGCCGTCACCATCAAAGTCCGGCCCCAGCGTGCAGATGGACGCCTCTTCGAACTCGCGGCAGAAGTCGTCGTACTTCATCCAGAACTCCCCATCCCCATGCTGTCGCCATTCCATCTGCTTCTTGGTGTCGCAGTCGACCAGGGACCACTGAGGATCCCTGGAGGAACGAATAGAAACCATCAAAAAAGGCAACGATCACATTGTGAAAGGAGTACTGCAGGGGCGTGCTCTGATCACTCTGATCTCTGATCTCTCTGATATAGGCTCTCAAAACTTCGTGTATGTAATATCCCACGATGACGCGCTAGGTACCGTCGCGGACGATATGAAAAAGATCACTCGAGCGTGTGGCTTTGAAGGCCTCCAGTGCTATCTGGCGGAAAAAAAGCTGAGTTATCATCGAGGTTTCTCAGTATGCAAGTGGGTCCGCTCCTTGCGCACGTCGTGAATTGGTTTACCCCCCAAATGCACCCTCTTGCATTTGTTTCCCCGAATCTGATCCAATGTCATCCCGCATTGTCTACTAGTTCTCAAGGTAGCCCCTTGATTGGCGTGCCCCTCCTTGCGTTTCGATGCATCAAAGCGCACTTTTGGAAGACTTGCTCACCGTATTGTGCAAACAAGTGACATTTTAGCGGCTGTTTGCTGTTACTCCCAATTAAGGCCTGTTCACACATGCAGCGGAGCGCTACAAGCGTAACGCTTATCTCATGCGCTAAGCGCGTGCTGACAGGAGCGTTCACCAGCTTTGTATCGCACCGTCAAAACTGTTGCTCATGGCAGACGATAAGTAGCCGACGGCACGTGAGGAGCGCTACATCAGCGCTTCGCTGCATGTGAGAACCGACCTTTAGTCGGCAAAGGATTGCTATACTCTGTTTCACCTTATGTTGTACCGCAGCGAAGGCTAGAAGCGCGAGCTCTTAGTGTTGGCAGCTGCCCTTGGTGCACGAGAGCTTGTGCCGGAGAGATGTGCCCTAGAGCAAGGAGCTCGCGCTTGTAGCCTTTCCTGCGGTACATCATAAGGTGAAACAGGAGAATAGGTCAACACCAATAGTAGTAGTCTCGGTGTTACTAAAGTCACTGGATCCTGGGAAAGTAGCGCCATTGCCTTCCCTACCTGCTAGCCGGACACAAACGGATACTAACATACAGACGACCCAAACCTCGCAAGGCGATTGGCTAATCGGTCTACGTTGCCATGGAAATCGCCATCTTGGTCCATTTAAATCTTCGAAGCTTCCAGGGGTCGTTCTAAACCAGTCGCGCCAAGATCACCATGGAGCACCATCGTACTGGAAGCGTTCCTCGCCAATGTAAGAGTCTTTGGCACTTTGTATGCGATCAACTTATTAATCATGGCCATCTCCGTGGATCTCTTACAATTATATTGTTCTTCTAGCGTATTTCAAGACAGTAAACTTATTTTTCAGTGCCTCCAAGCACCGACACAACATCTGGTGGTGGTACGAAGGTGAACGCTTGTTTCGCCGGTGTGTGGTTAGCAAAATCTTGGTATACAAAAAACGACTCCATAAAGCTACCCGTCACCAGCGAATCTAGATCGGCTCACCAAGAACGGGGGGGTCAAGGAGAAATTGCTCATTTCACGGACCAAGATGGCGACCACACGGGGAGCTTGGCGTTACTTTCCCAGGATCCAGTGACTTTAGCTCTTACAAAAGAAAAACCACTGGCATTGTCATTTATCCCGCGGACTCATTATCAAACGCCGGAACACTGATCACTCAGCCTTACCGACCGGGTAGGTTCAGCCATGCGTGTAACTGTGTGTTTTGTCGCGGAACGCGCCCATATTCGGTTGACGATAGCTGGTCACGCGTGAAGTGATTACAACGACCGAGCAGCCACTGAAGCCTCGATAATGGTTGAGCTTTATTCTAATAGATAGCGCGGCAGGCCTTGTAAGCCACGCGTCTCGCCTCGACTTTTTCCTATCGACCGCAACTGTACCCAATAACTGGACTCCTATTAATCAGCTTGGTGCACAAAAGATAGCGGTGTCTCGTGCCGAATGGTGTTTCAGCCTCAGCGACAAAACGAAGGCTAGGCGTCGTGCCACTGAAACGCATTAAAATTAAAACATGACGATAACTTGCCTTCTAATTGGTAAACTGGCTAAAAAAAGACCTGTGGATGGCGCTTTGAATGCAACGCGGTGCAATATCCTGTCGAGGACTTCTGAGTACGTATGAAGGTCCAGAAGGAAGTTCTCGATTTTCATGCGCGTTTCCTTTGCAAGAAGAACCTGACACGACGCTTTTCTCTCTATGCGAACGCAGACATTTCTCTTCGTGAAATCAATAAGAACTCATCACTCCCTACACTATTCAGACTGAGCCTCGTGACCCAGCGAAACCTTCGGAGACATATCCCTTTTTTAATTTTCAGCTTAAGACTAGGGACCGAACGAATAGTCTATAGGTACCTGAGTGCACTCACGAGTCGCTCCACTCGCCCATCCACTCGATGCCTCGCCCCAAGGGTTCCTGACGCGTGAGTAGACAGGCGTCTTGGCTCGTTGAGCAGCCGCACTCTCCTCACGGCGCTCACCGCGTACGCGTGGCCGGACACCAAGCCGTTGGGGTCTGCCGCCGTGGCCAGCCACCAGTCGCCCTGGGGCACAGAGCGCGAAACGGCCGCATCATCGTTGCGGGAAGGTCCTTCAGTGGGGTGAGCGGCATTTTGCCACTCCCAGTCTCATTGTGATATCTCTTCTCACGCGTGAAGTATGCTGGTCACGAGGTAGAAATCCGAGCAGGTACGCACCTCGTAGCAACTCTGGATCATCATCTGCACTAGCTCATATTTGATCGAGACACATTTTCCAGATGGGTTTGAAACAAATACACCTGAAGTTGGACGAGGTGGAAAATAACCTATCGGCACTCACCTGTTACCCGCGTGCAACGTTTTTGCGCTGTTTCCTTTTTCATTCTTTTTTTTTATTCTCATTGAGCTCCCACTTGGCTACCTATGAACCTTGGTTCACTAATGGTTTACACCTTGTGAGCCTCGAGTGTGCACAATGTCGAAAGACTACAAGATGCAGCTGAATCGCGTTGGAGACAGGAAAACTAAAAAAAAATCTCCTGATCATTTTTATATATGAGCCCTATCTTCACGCGCTTTAGCAGGGAGCTTAGTCTAGAACATTTCCGAAACCCCAAAGTAAAAACATCCACAATCATCCAATCGCAACCAAGCTCATGACGCGTGTGCCAAGCTAGGTACAAAAGGACACAGGGGAAAACTAAAGCATGGGTAACTGAAGAGCAGATGTCGCGACGCAGTTACCCCAAGTACGCAAACGCTGTGTATTTTTCCCTGCACGGTTCAAAGAATGTGACTAAAACTACTATATTACTATAGTAAGTTAGAGCTCAAGAAGGTAGGGCGTGGGAAAGGAAGGCTGGGGAGGAGGAAGCAGACGGAACGCTCGAGGGGGAAGGGAAAACCTCCTCCTCTCTCTACCATTCCGCTGTTTCCTCCTTTCCGGCGTTCCTTTCCCTCGCCCTACCTCCTTGACTTGCAACAGACTATAGTATATTTATAGGGTGTCGAGGCTCGATCTAAAACGGGCCGTAAAAATCGGCGCCTGCACGTAGCAATCTAAACTTTTCGTCGAAGGTATATTTCACAGGTGAGTTTTACATTGTAAAATACAAGGTGTAGCTCTCTTTCTGTAAAAAATAGGACCAAAATCTTGCCATGGTCAACGTTGGACGGTGACGCAGACGGCGGAGTCGAGGGTGGGGGTACGTTTGGCGCACGTATTGACAGATGGCGCCCGCGACGAATGGGGTCTATTAAAAATTAGCATAATCGTTTTTGTAATGTACCTTTGGTTTAAAAATAAATGCGCGCGATGGTGGCAAAGATTGAAGTAACAAACATTTTTCAAAAACGTGGTTTCATGACGATAGCGCTCCTGCTGCCGACAGATTTCGTCTACATGTCGTCTGCTTTCATTCGCTGGTCGATTATGCCCGACGCTGCTCCCGACGCTGCTCCCGACGCCATTTATTGAGTGAGCGGTGGGACGCGACAGGCGCGTCCCACCACTTCACTCAATCGCCTGCGTCGCCGTCCACCGTTGACCCTGGCAATTTTTTCGGCGTTATTTTTTACAGAAAGGGGAGCAACGCCTTGTAATTTAGAAGGCAAAACCACCTGTGAAATACACCTTTGACGAAAGGTTTAGATTGCTACGTGCAGGCGCCGATTTTTGCGGCCCATTTTAGATCGAGCCTCGGCATTTCAGACAACCTATATATAGTCAAGTGTGCCATTTCAGTATACCGGTCTGCTGTGTATACTCAGCACCTACATCTTGCGCCGAGTGAAAAAAGTCACAGCATATCCACGTGGTGAATGATGATGAGTGGGCGAAGCTCCGGAGTGAATCGTCGGTAAACCAGCGATTCTTCCGTTAATTCGCCCACTCATCGCCATGTAAAGACGTGAGAAACACTGTGTGTGTGTGTATACAAACCACAATCTATCACACACACCACAGCTATGGCCGAACGAAACGTCTAGAAAGTCTCGCTTAAAACCGCGCGTCGGCACCTTCGGGCTGAGCTCGCCTGATGCGTTTTGCAGACGCCTCACGAGCTCTCGCTGCATCGGGGTCTGCCTGCCGATACGCGCGCTTTCTTGCCGCTTCCCGTTCCCTGACGTTCTGCAGATCCTCTTGGCGCCGCTGCCGTGCCGCTTCGGCTTCCGCTCTCGTACGGCCGGATCTTGGCGACGCTGCCGTGCCGCTTCGGCTTCCCACTCTCGTACGGCCGGATCTTGGCGGCGTCGCCGAGCAGACTGACGACGCGATTCGGCTTCCCGCTCTCGCACGGCCGGATCTTGGCGGCGTCGACGCGCAGCCTGACGACATGCTTCGGCCTCTCGCTCTCGCACGGCTGGATTCTGTCTGCGAGCGCGCGCTGCCGCCGCCTTGCGCGCTCTCCGCTCCGCAACATGAGCTAAGCGCCATCTGTCATCTCTACATAAAGTTAATTCCGGAACACGCCATCTCTTGAGCCATTCATAAACTAAACCTCGAAGTGGCTACATACCCACAACTAGGAGGGACAGACCCACGCCTTAAGGAGCTTCGCCCCTAAAAGGATAAATCCGGACCTCTCATTTTTATTGAATCTAATGAGCATCAATGATGCGCCTGAAGAGCCACAAGGTGACGGCACTCGCTGACTGAGGAAGATTCCCGTACACCTTTGCAATATTGGAAACAAAATATCCCAGGCCTCCAGTCTCAGAAGGTCCTGCTTCTACATTGCACATCCAGAGTGCATTGCACTGCGATGCCATCAGTCATTGGTCTTCCTTAATAAGTCTTACCAATGAGCACAGTGAGCGTAATCAGTCCATTGCAATGGTCACGCAGTTTGAAGGGCAAAGCGTTGGAAGCCCTTCTCCTGCTGCGACTGCACGAATATTTGAGCGCGTTACTGATCTTCCTGCTCGATGACTAAACTGATTAAAGGAAGACTGATTATTTGCATTTCGGGGGCTTTGTGGGGCGGTCTACACGCAGTGACGACTGAGGATGTGTAGTGCGGAACCACTTGCTTCTCTTTGGCATCATTCGCGTAACTCCGAAACCGTCAGGCGTCTGGGCTATAACTCACGCAAAGGGTCCTAAAACAATCACTCCACCATTTCTTTCGGATTTAGCTCAGTAATATCGAACCCGGAATGCAGCCTCACCTTTCTTGAGCAGGTGATGAAAGCGCCGTGCTCAGAGGCCTTGAGCAGGAAGTTAAAGAGGTTGGCTGGTGCGTCCTGGAGGTCGTAACGCTCGGCGAGTCCGCTCGTCAGGTCCACCATGGCATCCATGGCTTGACCGCCTTCCAATGCCTCGTAGCTTCCGTGCAGCCTGTAGCAACAAGAAAGAAAAAGACGGGCCCGTCCTGCACGCCGTCCACAGTGCCCCAAGGGTCAGGGGTCCGATTTCGGTCAAGGTGAGAGCAAGAGCGTCCTCGGCTGCTGATTGGACGAGGCGCCGCAGGTTTGGCGTAATCAACCATTAGATATATTCGACGCGTTCGCGAGTTCACAATTGGGAATTATCTTGATGAGAGCGTCTCACCAGTCTACAATAAGTGAGAGAGTTCTCACGGCCTCTGATGTACCTGTCCTTGCTACTCGTTCATCCAACGGTCAACATCAGCTTGTGTACGGCAGCAGAACAACTTGAGATGTATAAACGACGCGTCAGTTGTCCATGGCTGCTAATGTGAAAAAGCAGACGATCACAATTTCAGCCTGCGCACAATCTCACTTTGCCACAGCGAACGGTTCGTAGCCGATGATTGACTTTTCTCCCGGTTTGCTATCAGACGACCTACGTTGTTTTGTTGTTGTTGTTGTTGTTGTTTGTTTGCTTTTATTTGCGAATGACGCTTCGTAGCAGACAAACCGCGTTCTTCACATCGCGTCAGCAGACGAACCGTCTGAAGACATGTCTTCGTTAGTTCCGCGAGAGGCAAATTAAATCTCACGGTGACCAAAATCGGAGCCCTGAACAAATCGTCGATAACTGAAGGAAGGCTAAGACTGACAGCACAACTCCCCTTCCATCTTCAACGCCGATTTTTTGTTTTAAATGAATGCAGTGGAATGGACTTCTATTAAATAACGCAGTGTCTAGCGTTACGTCCGACGGAACCCGAAATAAAAATTAAAGTTACGTCCGACGTAACTTTACGTAAGGAATCGAGTTACGTCCGACGTAACCCAATATGCAAATTAAAGTTACGTCCGACGGAACTCCAAATAAAAAGTAAAGTTACGTCCGACGTAACTTTATCCCAAGGTTTCGAGTTACGTCCGACGGAACCCAGTGTGAAAATTAAAGTTACGTCCGACGGAACTCGAATTAAAAAATAAAGTTACCCCCACCCGCTGCCCGTTTCGACCAGGATGAGTTTCGTACCGGCGTAGGTCGTGGTACCGGCACGCGTTCGTGAAATTACTACAGCGTGGTGCAGGTTAAAGACCCCACTGGTTAGCGGTTGTACTGCACTGGCTAACTTCTCATCTACAGCTAACAGATAAGTCACCCGCAGCAGTCTCAGGCTCGCAGCACGCGTGCTGCGGTTTCCATTTTGTTAATGTTTTTCATTTCTTTTGCGTGTCGCGTCTAGGAAGAAGTAATTTCATATCTAAAAACAAATCGAAAAAAAAATTGTAAAAATAAAAGGAAAAAAAAAAGCGAATGTAACGGGTATCGAACCCGTCTGGCCTACGCAGCCTCTACATACGAGGAACACACTCCAACCCCCTCAACAAACCTGGAGGTACGAACAGAGCCGCGATTTTGACCAATTTATCAACGCTGCATCGGACGTAATGCAGAAGTAATTATATATATCTTTATGTTTACGTCGTGTTTCGGCCACAAAGCGTAACATTTAATAAGGTTCCGTAGGTTACACAGGCCGTAACTTATTTCCGTCGGACGTAACTCGAAACCTTAGGGTAAAGTTACGTGGGACGTAACTTTGATTTTTATTTCAGAGTTCCGTCGGACGTAACTTTAATTTTTATTTGGAGTTCCGTCGGACGTAACTTTAATCTTCATATTGGGTTACGTCGGACGTAACTCAAAACCTTGACGTAAAGTTACGTCGGACGTAACTTTAATTTTTATTTCGGGTTCCGTCGGACGTAACGCTAGACACTGCAAAATAACGAGTCAAATAATGCACAAAGAACAAGGGCTGCATAAATGCTTCCAAACGCTACGAAACAAACGAACTAATCTGAACCTTAAACGAGACCTTCCTCCTCTTATATTCCACTCGGATCACCAACTTGGGCAGAAGTAGAAAGTTTACAGGAAAATAAATAGGGACAGACAATGTCTCAAGGAGTTGTCTGACCAGATTTCCTTTTACTACCACCGTAAACGTCTTCCTCCTTCTGCCCTAGTCTCGGGTCTATATCCCTAACGAAAACTTCCACACCAGCTCGATTGCACACGAACTGTATTTTCATTAATCGGTCTTCCCCTAATAATGAATGAAATGATATGAGAAGGGCGTCAAATATCACGCTTCAATAGCCACGTGGTCTCGGTGGCAAAAGATGTGAACACCCTTCTAGCCCCTGAGACAATTAAGTCACGATACCGATCACGTAACCTATAGGCTACTATTAAAGGCAAGCAACTGACTGGTTCTTCGAGGTGCATTGTGGGGAAGTGCGTATACGGGAGCTTTCAGTCGTCTACTACCCTCCCGTTCTGGCGGAAGCGGCGTCCTCCCGTCTTACTTGGCGTAGGCCTTCTCGAGCAGCGCGACCCAGAACTCCCTGGGGTCGGAGCAGCGCGAATAGATGGAGTCTCCCGTCGCTGGTCGGCAGCAGGTCGTCCACGTAGACTACGACCCAGCGTCCGAATCGCCACAAGTTGAAGCGCACCGCACCCTTGTAACCGGAGCCGAACAGTTGCTGCTCCTGGGGTATCACCTGCGATGGGGGACGTGGACAAAGTAGGAGGCAGGATTGCTATGGTGCCTGGAGCGCGCATTGTTTATCGTGTCAAAAAGAAGAATTAAAGACATTTACAAATCTCTGTAATGCAGAAATTAGAGTGCAGCTCTTGAGGAGAAGGAGGGGAGGGTACGGAGGGGGATGGTATGCGCTTCCTCCTTCTCCGTACTCTCTCCTCCTCCTCCTTCTCCTCCTCCTTCCCTCCTCCTCTCCCCTATTCCTCCTCCTCCTTTCTTTCATGTCTGACTTGAAGTAAGTACAATAAATACAATGTAATTTCAATGTAAAGTACAAGTAGTTTTAACACAATCTTTCATAATGCCCTTAGGTATACTATGTATTGCCCTGGGGGCAATCGGGGAGTGCATCAGTTATTCTCGGAAATGGCTGCAAATATACACTGATGTCACTGAGCATTCGACGCATGCGTGACGCCACCATAACATTAGTTCACAGGAGGCAGACGGCGGTGCACCAGAGGGCTTCTGTTATCTTATCGCTCATTCACACTGGAAGCGATCCGCGTTCGCAAAGCGGTTGCGAACGCGGTTGTATAAAGATCCAGTACAATTGCATGCGAACTTGATGTCACCGAGTGCGCGTGCAATTGTACTGGATCTTTATACAACCGCGTTCGCAATCGCTTTGCGAACGCGGATTCGCTTCCAGTGTGAATGAGCGGTTACGAAGAAAGAATGAGACGTTCGAGAGGTATGTCTTACGGACAAGACAACAAAACCAAGGTGAGCCGTTTGAGCAATTTCTGCGGGACGTGAAAACTAAAGCGCAATCTTGCAATTTCGGAGCGCTGAATGATTCAATGATAAGAGATCAAATCGTCTACGGAATTCTGGACAAGAAGCTTCGTGCAAGACTTCTACGGGAAGTCGACTTGTCATTAGAGAAAGCAGTGCAGATGTGCAAGGCAGCAGAAGTGGCCAAGCACCAAGACAGGACTTGGGAAGGGAACCAGAAAACGGCGACCGTGGACTCAACGGAAAAAACGAAGTTGCGAGAGTCGTCATTGCCATCCAAATGTACGCGCTGCAATTTGATGCACGCGATCCGATCCTGTCCTGCTTTTTGGCAAGGTATGCCTGAGGTGCGGAAAAAGGAACCACTTTGCCGTTCGCTGCCCTTTGAAACCCGCTTCGCAGACTCAACGAAATTGTTGTATCCACCAGCGACAAGAAAGAAGTGAAGATCAAGACATGGATTGCACGCGCCAGGGCAGGAAACAGCTGGGAACGGTGGAGCCGCGAGCTCTTCGAACTGATGGACAACAGCAAAACGCCGCCCAGCAGAACATTGACAGCGACTCCTCAGACGACTTCGACATTCTGGATACAAGCGTCTGTTCCACAAACACCCGCCGAGACTGGATTATCACCGCATCCGTGGTGCAAGGCGCCGGTCCTCGATCCATAGTCGAGCTCAAGGTGGACACCGGATCGCAGGCAAACCTGATCCCGTTTTCGCTATTCCGAAAGGTGGGCCAAACATCCAAGCTTCGCCACAGTGGCGCAACACTCGAGGAACTACGACGGAGGTGTGATAAAACACTTGGGCATTTCGACGTTGCGACTAAAGCTCAATGGCATGGAAAGATCGGAAGATTTCTTTGTTGTGAAGAATGGACGCCAGGCAATCCTAGGGCTACAAGCATCGGAGGCTTTCGGACTTGTCACTAGGGTTGGATCTGTAGACACGGAGAACTGCGTGCCTCAAGAATTTGCAAGCGTTTTTTTCTGGAACGGGTTGCGTGAGCCGTCGTTACCACATGGTTCTTCAAGACAACGCTCAACCAAGTGTTCAGCCGGCCCGGCGTGTGCCTCTAGCCTTGCGCGAACCTTTGAAAACCGAGCTTCAACGAATGGTAAAACACGGTATCATCGAGAAAGTCGACGCACCCACAGACTGGGTAAGTCCGTTGGTAATTGTAAAAAAGAAAGACGGGACGCTGAGGGTATGCCTAGACCCTAGACGCATTAATTCACAGTTAAAAAGAGAACATTATCAGTTGCCTCGACGTTGATGATATTGAAGCCGAGCTTACAGGAGCTCAATTTTTTACAACGCTGGATGCGAAAGCTGGCTTTCACCAGATTCCTTTGGATGATGATACATCAAGAATATGTACCTTTGGAACACCGTTTGGACGGTACAAATTTCTAAGACTTCCATTTGGCATTGCATCCGCGCCAGAGGTTTTCCAGAAGACTCTAAATGAAATCTTCGAAGGAGTGCCGGGTGTACGAATCTATATAGACGATATTCTCATCTGGGGACGTACGAGACAAGAGCACGATGAGCGCCTACGACTGACTTTACAGAGAGCTCAAAAAGCGGGCCTAACATTCAACTTAGAGAAGTGTAAATTTGCTCTGCAAGAAGTTGCATTTCTTGGAGACATTATTGGCAGCAATGGTATCAAGCCCAATCCCAGTCTGATCAGCGGTCTGTCATCTATGACTGTACCAGAAAACAAAAAAGCACTACAGCGTCTGCTAGGGGTAATTAACTACTTCGGCAAATATGTGCCTAACCTAGCGCAAAAAACAATGGCTCTGAGAAGTCTACTAAGGCATGATGTAATTTTCGAATGGTTACCAACCCATCAAAAAGAGTTCGAAAATTTGAAGACTCTGCTGGCAGAGCCTCCACTGCTAACAATCTTTGACCCCAAAAAACAACTACAAAAATCTCGTCGGACGCATCCTCTACAGGACTGGGAGCGGTACTTTTGCAGCACGATCAGAATAACTGGCGTCCCGTGGCCTATGCGTCTAGGGTACTAACAGATGTTGAATCGCGCTATTCCCAAATAGAGAAGGAGGCATTAGGAATAGTAGTGGGCTGTGAAAAATTTCACCAGTTTGTCTACGGGATGCAAATAACTATTGAAACGGATCATCAGCCACTTATATCAATCTGTAAGAAATCCATAGGTGACATGCCACCGCGTCTTCAGAGATTTTATATACGCTTGCTAAAATACGATTTCATTATGCAGTTCGTTCCAGAGAAAAAAACTGCTAGTAGCCGATATGCTCTCAAGGGCACCAGTCAATGATGGGTCGCAAGAGGTCACTACCGACGTCGCAGATTCACGCAACCGCTGTTCTCTGGGACTTGGTGTCTGCAGCTACCTTGTCACGGTTGACAGCAGAAACCGCAGAAGATTCGGTACTGAAACAGGTAATCAAAGGAATTAATAATAATAATAATAATAATATTGCGGTAATCCAAATTTGTGAATGTTTCTTTTTTGTTTTCTTTTTTTTCTGTTGCTGCTACTGTGCCTTGTAGGCGGTCAAAGACTTATCAAGCTGTGCCATACAGCTTTTTTCCTGATCGCCACCATCCACTTTCGATGGAAATAAACGCATTATTATTATTATTATTAGGTTGCACCGCGTTCATTTGAGGTACTGACGAAGACAACCGTACATTTCGTGGAACAGGCCACACCTACTACAAAGACTCAGGAAAAGTTCCAGGTTGCCGATGGTACTGATAGTGAATCAGACGTATTTCCGGAAGCGAACGACGGCGAAGAACAACCATTACTGTGCCAGCTCGACGCCGCAAGGGCTCCAAAAGCAGCGTCTGAAGAACACCTCGAAACAGCGAGAGTTCCAAGCGCAACGTCAGGAAACCACCTCGACGTAGCAAGAGCTCCAGGAGGAACAGCTGGGAGTACACTCCAGTACATCTAGTCAGCAGGGGACCCAGTTAAGAAGATCAACGAGGCAGTGCAGACCTCGAGCCGTGCTGACTAATGACGAAAACTTCAACCAGATAATCTAAGTCTCGTTTTTTTGTTGTGGTTGTGCGTGTGTTTGCTTTGCGTGTCAGTGTTTTTTTTTTTTCTTTTTTTTTCCTTAATTGTATTTGCTCGTGTATGTATGTCGCTTTTGTTTAAAGAAGGGAAGATGTAATATACAGAAGTCTGCATACCTTGGGCATTGGCCAGGCCCAGGTGACGTGGCACCAATAAAATCAGACCTGCTGCTGCAGTGATACTGAACGGTCATGTTTAGGCTCATCTGATACAGTGCTCTACACGCGCAGAGCTGCAGCGAGGTTGTCGAGCGTGCAGAAAGAGCACTGCGGCAGCGGTGGCGTGGTCAAACTGGCTGATGAAATTGGTCTATCGGATGATGTCAAGTGACCAATGACGATACGTCATTTCTTTTGTTAGAGGTTGGGCTCCACCTTACTGGGAAAGCCAAGAACACGATCGCGTTCTCCTCGAAAGAGCTTAATTTCACCGAAACCAAATTTGTGGAATGTACTTTGAAGTTAGGAGTTGTATTTCCTCAAAGCGTAAAGAAAAAAAATAAGTAAAGTACAGGTACATACTCAGATAATGTACTTCAATCAAAGTACAAGTTTTCTAATCCTACTTGAAGTAGAGTTTTAATATCACTTAAAGTACTTCCCAACACTTGGTTTGCAGACTGTCTTTTGTCTGGTGTAAAGCAATGTGACCCCAGCTTAAAGCCGGCGTCGCACTGCGTATCCATCATACAAAAAAGACAGTCTGCACACAGATCTGAACGCGAGTCACCGCGAGATCCGTGCTTCGAATGCTGCATGGCAACGAGTTCAAGTAGAAACTTGGCATTCGACATTCGAACCACTGATATTGCGGTGACTCGTGTTTGCAGACTTCTTTTTGTATGACGTATGAGCAGTGTAACCCAGGCAGCTTGGTGCGTGACGCGAAGCATACAAAACGACAGTGACGCCACCCTCCGCGTCAGCCCCAAACGGGCATTCATACGATATAACCATGAAGGCTCACTAGGCGTCCAGACATTAGGGGGCAAAGTGTCACCAAGCGCCTCCCTCGTAACACCTCGAAGGGCCATACGCAATCCGCCTTCGAGTCAAGCGTTCAGTTTACGGCCGTTCTCTTCAGTTTGCTGCCGTACAACCACGCCTTTCTCCGCGCTTGGAAGGGGGTGCAAAGTTGGGAGATCGATGTCACGAAACTTTCGTCGCCCAAATAACACCATAGCGCCGACCGATATGCATCACCGCGCTCCCTGACGGTGCGCCGTGCCTGCTGTCGAAAACCACGCAGTGCGCACGCGCGTCCTATTAATGCGACAGCATCTTTAGCTCCGCCCCCCCCCCCCTGATTTCTTGAACTTTCTGGCCTTCTAACGTGTAGTAGGTATGCGCAGTAGACCATTTCAGTTCACATTCGCACACGCTTCGAAGGACGTGACAACCTTGACGTCGTCCTCGTCGTCGTAGAGGTCGTCTCCGAGGTCGTCCTAGAAGTCGTCTTTGACGTCGTCCTTCAGGACGTTGTCCTCGACGTCGTCCTAGACGTTGTCCTTGAGGTCATCCTAGAGGTCGTCCTTGAGGTCGTTTTTGATGTCCTCCAGGATGTTGTCCTCGACGTCGTCCTAGACGTTGTCCTTGAGGTCATCCTAGAGGTCGTCCTTGAGGTCGTTTTTGATGTCCTCCAGGATGTTGTCCTCGACGTCGTCCTAGACGTTGTCCTTGAGGTCATCCTAGAGGTCGTCCTCGAGGTCGTTTTTGATGTCCTCCAGGATGTTGTCCTCGACGTCGTCCTAGACGTTGTCCTTGAGGTCATCCTAGAGGTCGTCCTTGAGGATCGTTTTTGATGTCCTCCAGGATGTTGTCCTCGACGTCGTCCTAGACGTTGTCCTTTAGGTCATCCTAGAGGTCGTCCTTGAGGTCGTTTTTGATGTCCTCCAGGATGTTGTCCTCGACGTCGTCCTAGACGTTGTCCTTGAGGTCATCCTAGAGGTCGTCCTTGAGGTCGTCTTGATGTCCTCCAGGATGTTGTCCTCGACGTCGTCCAGACGTCGTCCTTTAGGTCATCCTAGAGGTCGTCCTTGAGGTCGTTTTTGATGTCCTCCAGGACGTTGTCCTCGACGTCGTCCTAGACGTTGTCCTTGAGGTCATCCTAGAGGTCGTCCTTGAGGTCGTTTTTGATGTCCTCCAGGATGTTGTCCTCGACGTCGTCCTAGACGTTGTCCTTGAGGTCATCCTAGAGGTCGTCCTCGAGGTCGTTTTTGATGTCCTCCAGGACGTTGTCCTCGACGTCGTCCTTGACGTTGTCTTCGAGGTCGTCCTAAAGGTCGTCCTCGAGGTCGTCCTAGACAACGTCTTTGATGTTGTCCTCTAGGACGTCGTCCGCGACATCGTCTTGGATGTCGTATTTGAGGTTGCCCTTGACAAATGCTATCGCAATTCTTAGACAACCAACAATGGTGGTTTCTGCAGCAATTTTTTATCTGCTGGATTGATTGTTTGCCTCGCTTCAACGCGACGTGCGCCTGTCTGATTGAAACGGCGATGGACCTCCGGCAACCATGATTCCACAATCTTCGCTCATCGCTTTGAACAGCAGCCGAGCTCGCGTCCTCCGCGGCACGGGTAATTCACGCGACTCTCAAGCGCGACTCCGCGAAGCGTTCAGCCCCCCCCCCCCTCTCCCTCTCATTTCTTGTAATACCCACGCGTAGTTCTACGGAAATTTTTACAGCATAGTACACCTATGCACCGACCAATTTTTTTTCTCTCGTCTATTTATTATATTTCTTTCCCCATACCCGGCCCCCTGGAAGAAGTGGTCATTCGTTCCGTTTCGTATTTTAGGCGCGAGACACATGCGCGAAAGAAACATCCGATCCGACGTCCGATCCGGCAATGCGACTGCCTGATCCAAAAGTTTGGTCGCTTCAGACGTCGGATCGGCGATCCGGCGTGCGTCCGACGTGCCAGATAGTTTCGCACGGCGGACGGACTGTCGAAAGCGTCCAGCCAATGACAGCACAGCTAGCGCGAACGTCATGATGACGTACTGGGTCTGGCGGGACGAACAAGAAAACGGGCCTGACCTGGGCGACGGGAATCCGGACGCGTGAGTCCCGCTGACCCATTTGAGAAAGATGGCCCAAGCAAAGAATGCACGTCAATCTGGGACCAGAAATCTACTCTGTATAGGATCGTGGACCTCCGCTGGAGCGCTTGGATCTGCCGGGCGGAGCCAAACGGATCGTCGTGTCGCACGCAAAGCCGGAAGCGTGTGTCTCAAACTGTCGCGTACGGCAGTTGGGGGCGGCGTTCGGACTGTCGTATCGGACGTCGGATCGGACGATTTTGCCGTCCGTGTGTCTCGCGCTTTAGTCTTTCTTGCATCCCTCACACAAAATCAGCAACACACACATCTTGAACTGCGAGAGTCTAATTAGTAACGGAGAAATGTAACCACCCACGGCAACAGCTGAACTTGCCATCGCGATAACTAAGAAAGCGAGTCTTCCAATCTCAAGAAAACAATGCGGCGCTCTGTAATGCGAATGAGGTAACAAGAGCGTCTGCAGTTATCGTTGCAGTGTGGTTAGCTTGCAAGACATCAAGGAAGAGCGTCCATACCCTGTGCATGAGGTCCGGTCGCTGAGCCACGGCAGCGCATGACGACAAGAACCAGCAGTCCCCCAGGGCGCCCTGGACAATGTCGTTCCTGCTCACTCCGTTCACGAGCAGCTGTGGTTCGGGCACCAACTCCTGGGAGGAAACGTTCCGAGGATCCGCACGCGTGTTTTGACGTCACATATTTCGCGATGTATACTGTACAAAACAGCTCATGTGTCTAAAAGAGTATTCACGGTGAGAAGCTCGCTAGGGGCGCTTCTGTTTTCCCTCACTATGGGTATAGTGCACGTGCTGCCGACGCGGTTGTGTTTTAATTTTCATAGTGCGTAGAAGCTTGGCATCGCACGCGTTTGCACTGGCAGTGAAGTTGAGTATCCTCACTTTGGGTTCTAAAAAAATTCACCCAGGCGGCGATACCCAAACTTCTCGCCGCTATTTAAGACTCATTCGCTGTGCCTAGCATGCATGTTATGCATGCCTTTATGAGCACTTTAACCAATCCTCAAACAGCGCAGAGGAAGAGACGCTAAACTCATTGCCTTGTGTATATTTCCAATTTCCGGCGACCATTTATTAATGCGAAAGCATTAACTGTCCCATGAAGCGAGCCGACGTCATCAGTTTGAAGCGCGAAAACGGCACCTAGTTTCCCTGATCCCAAAGGTCCCACTGGCTGGCGCGCGGCGACCAGGCTCCCATTGGCCGCTCCACGCGTCAGTTTCAATGACCGCCGCAAGATGGCGCTGCCTGTACGTGCCGTCGGCGCGCCGATAGAACTAACCGCCGCAACCTCATGCCGGTTGGCGCGCGCTCGGAGACTTCTGCTCGTCTCGCCGCCGACGAACATGGCGCCGCCTCTAACATTCACATCGTCGCGGTGCTTCTGCTCGTCTCGACGCCGACGAACATGGCGCCGCCTCTAGCATCCACATCGTCGGGCATTCATGCTTTCGCATTCACAACACATAAGAAGTGCTTAGGTGTCTTCCGACTTTTTATTAACCTGCTTTCCCAGAGGCAAAAAGGGGGGGGGGGGTAAATCAGCTCGCCTGCACACTTGCTTTAGCGCTCCGTTTTTCTGCTGGCACGTGGCGCCCAGCAGAAAGCTATGGCGCCGGCTCAAATGAGCAGCCGAGCTGGAACCAAAATTAGACCTATAGTACTGCATGTACACTGGCGTTCGAATCACAACCGCGAAGCGGATCCGCTCGGTTTCATCATCAAATGCGCGTGAATTGGTATTGAAAATGTAAGCAATCGCGTTCGCAACCGCTTTCCGGTTGAACCATTAATGCGGCGTTGGCAGACATGTACGTAACGCGTTTTTAGAGACAAGTTACTTCTACCAAGTTTCTTTTTTTTTTTTTGGTAACGGGTAACGTATTTAGTTGTTTTTATAGTGCTACGTACGCGCCGTACGAGCTAGCGGTACGAGCCATGTTCCCCAACCGACGGAGAGCAACCCGACACCCCCGATTTCACAAGCGAGGCCCGGCGGAGTTTCCCTCTCCCGTCTCTCTCCTGGCTGAAACATAAGCACTAAGCAGCGGCGGGTCACCGCCGCTCCCCGGCACGCAGAAGATGCTCTGTGCTGGTTTTGACTAGACGCTAGTGATGCAAAACTATCGATAGTACTATCGATAGTATCGATAGTCAGCAGAAATCTGACTATCGATAGTAAAAAAACTATCGATAGTACTATCGATAGTCGACTATCGAAAAACTATCGATAGTCGACTATCGGAAAACTATCGATAGTACTATCGATAGTCGACTATCGATAGTTCTGCGCCATTATCGATAGTTCTGGAAAAACTATCGATAGTATCGATAGTCAATTTATCGATAGTTTTGCATCACTACTAGACGCTTTTCTTTCGCTATAATAAACTCAGTTAACCGCAACTTGACTCGGCCACCTGCGCTCATAAAGAAGTCACATCATATAGAAAATGAACAAGTAACGTACTTAGTTCCTTTTAAGGCCAAGTAACGAGTAACGGTATTTCGTTACATTTGAGGGGTCACGTGTACAACAACGTTTAAACAGCCTCGTTTTAATTCTAACCTGAGTATGCGTCTATGGCGACAAAGGCAGATGGGCAACCCGAAAGAAACTAAACAGTATGATTGTATAGGCATAGCGACGTTTATCGCTGAACACTTCGGTCGAACTCTACAGGAATGTCCTTCTCCCAGGGAACACAATAAGGTTCGTTGGTTGGACCTTCAAGAATCGCGTACAGCGCAAATACAAACCCGGAGGTTGCCAACGCGGGAAGGCACCAAACCCATTGTCAACTTGGAACTTTACAAGCAGAGAGAACAAAAAAGAGAGGGGAATCCCAGAGTCACCAGCCCTTGCTGAAGCACAACACTGCCGTTCCTTCGAGCGCTTCAATAGAACGACTCTTCAGCGTCGCCGGACATGTATTTCGAGGAACCGGGGAAACATAACTGTTAACGAAAAAAGTAACTCGTTAGATTAGAGGTAATGTAACGCGTCCCTTTTGAGAATCGGTAACGAGTAACGTGTTTAGTTACTATTCTAGCTTGCAACGAGAAACGGTATTTAGTTACTTTTTTTTTGTAACGTGTATACATGTCTCGGCGTATCACTCTAAAAAAAGCCAGTTCGCCTACTTTCCCGCACAACACTCGGAGAGTCAATCACCGCAACTTACTATGGCAGATCAGCGAATGACGATGCCGAAACATATGTTTAGACCAAAAAAACGCAGTCTGAGATGTGACATTAAACAATGCAAAACGTCACGCTTGCACTGCTTAATGTCACAACTCAGACTGCGTTTTTTGGTCTAAACATATGTTTCGGCATCGTCATTCGCTGATCTGCCATAGTAAGTTGCGGTGATTGGCTCTCCGAGTGTTGTGCGGGAAAGTAGGCGAACTGGCTTTTTTAGAGTGTAGGCGCTCTAAACTGCGCAGCGCTAACACATGCACTTCTTGAGCGAGTAAGGAGAATTTGGTTACTTTTTCTGTAGTTACGCGTGCGGGTCTAGCGAGAGACGCGGTGTGCTTGGGCCACCTAGAAGACAAGGCCTTTCTCGCCCATACGACATCAGGAGTGGATGCACGCAGCGACCTCGCGTCAGAATCGTCGCCACCGAATCTCGTCTCAGAACGAGCGCTGCAAGACGCTCGTTGTGAGACGCTAGCTGCAAGACTCTCTTCAAACTCCAGCGCGTTTGCCGCTTGGTCCGGGATCCACTAACGATGACATAATGCCTTCCATGTGGCTTGGGGCGACTCACGTGGGGCCTGAGCCAGCAGATCCTTCCCGGCACGGGCCGCCTGTGGGCGTACAGCGAGGACTCGGCTGCCGGGAAATGGCTGTCCACGAACAGCTCGGTCAGTGGAAGGTTGCCGATGGCCCGCTCGTCCTCCAGGGCCGTCCTCTGCGCACACGCGATACCTTGCTAAGCCCCAGTACGCACAAGAAAGCAGCCTATTGCCGATTCCCTACAATGGCGGCGATTGTTCATTTACGGACAAATAGTATCAACATTCAAATTTCAAAGCACTTTTCTTTATGCGTTAGCATTAGAACGCTCCCTTCGACGAAAACCCGGCGGTGTCTTTCGCTTGTCAGTTGTCGCGTGCAATGCTCCCATTGGTCTGAAGCGCTGACGTGAGCGCGAATCAACCTCTCTCTCTCCCCGGTGATGACAAACTGACAGACACCACCGGGATTTTGTCAAAACGAGTCCTTTCCTTTTAGGTAAGTCACGCGCACAGCTGGCGCGGAGCCGAGAAGAGGAGGTTCCGCGCTGCACTTCCTAGATAACAAAGCCGTAGTGCTGAATCAGATCGCTTAATAAGAGAAGGCCAACGCTGGACACAGATTGGAAACGAGTCCTGCGTCAGCGATCGGCTTCGGGTGAAGTTGGAGCCGAACATTGACGCTATCGTCCAGTCTAATCTGGGACCAGCGTTAGCCTTCTCTGATGACACCATCTCATTCAGCACCACGGCTTTGTTATCTAGTGGGTGTTGCGCCGCGGCACGGTTGAATGCGAGCATGCTCAGTTTTCGCTCTGCTGTCGCCGGTTGTTCTTCGCTCAGGGTTTCCGTAGTAGCGGTGCGTGGGCTTTGATGTGTGTGGTGTAGCTAAAACGACAGCTGCGGTGAACTCCACGAGCGATATGGATGCAGTTCCTTTCACGAGTGATAAGGTTGACCGTATCGAAGTGAGTCGACGTACTGTGACAGGCAGAATATAAACAAGGGCGAAAAAATATACAGGAAGATCTATCGGTGGATTCTGGAGAAATCCGTTAGCATGACTCTTGGGAAACGTCAGACACCTCCTCCTTTGGGAAACGCTAACACTGACCCCGTAACGAGGTCAAAAAGAGGCAGCAAAAAATAGAGGAAGCAAACGAGAAATCCAAAAGTAATAGGCGAAGGGTCAGCGTTAGCGTTTCCAAAGTGTGTGGCGTTTCCAAGGTTCATGCTAACGCATTCCCGAAAAACCCACCAATAGATCTTCCTGTAATTTTTTTTAAAATTAACCTCTATTAAGGTGCGCAAATTGAGCTGGCGAACTTGCACGACGTACAATGGCGCGCAAATTGGTCTGCTTTTTGCGCACCTCGTGCGTTTATTTAGCCCTACCTCAACCAACGATGTCGAGGCGCTTGGCTGCCTCGTCATCGCACGTGTTCCCTTCACGCTCCCTACGTTGTGCTTTGATTGGCGTGCTTCTTGCATTTCGATGTGCCGAAGACGCTTTTGGAATACTTGCTCGCCGTATAGGGCCGTTTTCAAAATATTTTACATCGGTATTTTATGTCAAGACCACGGAAAACAATCTGCTCGCATCGCTGTCGTCTTCGTCATTTGTCGAATGATTTTACGAGATTTACTCGACTGCGACGACACAGTCGACTGACACAACGTCCTGTGGGGCTACATACCACTTCCACCGTTGCCATCCGTGTGGCTGAAGCATCACTCAGAGTTGTGCAGGCCTATACGTTAGGCAGGACCGCTCCCCGTGAATCCTTTTCTTCGTAATTAAAATACCTCATTCGCACGATTATGACAGAATCTATAGCATTTATTATTTATTTATTTATTTATAACATACATAATGGTACCCTAATGGACGGCGGCAAATGAGTTCGCGATCGTCCGCTCGGGGCATCTGCTCACGCCTCAAAAGCGCGGCCTGACTCGCCAATCTTAAGTGTTAAAGCCACCTTTGCCCAGGCTGTGCGAATGAGAGGGGCCAAAGAAGCCCGCCTGACACCCATACCGATGTCAGCAGAACTGAGACGGGACGAGTATTCTTAAACAAACATCAATCGCCAGATGAAAACTAAAAATTTTCGAATGTATGAGCAACTTCGAATTAGAGCAGCGACCACATTCTTCGTAGTATTTCAGACTGTTGCTCGTATTCACGCAAGATAGACTTTTTTTTTAATTCAAAGGCAAGTTTATTTTAGTTTTTAGTTTTCAGCATTATTTACGTCGTTAAAGGGATGGTGAACCGAAATTTGGATTTCAGAAAAACAATGCAGGAGATGTAGGCGGGACGCTACAATCCCTACAACACTACTCGTAAGGCGATATCTCAAATGGACGGCCGTATTTTGAGAAAAAGAGGTCGAGATTGAACAGGGCCGACGAGGCGCGTGACGTCAAGATACCTATAGACCTTTTCTGTGTACTCTCGTCCCCAGCCACCTAATAGGCGTATCCGGTATGGGCGACGAAAAAATAATCCAACGTTTCAACCTGCAAATAGTAAAAAAATAAAGGGGAGGCAAAACAAGAAAGTGGGCCGGTTAAGGGCTGTATATACTCCGACGTTGAGCGCAGTGAACGCGGCGTAGCGCAGAACGCGCGCCTTTCATTGGCCGGCAACCAGGAACTCGAGAGCTGTGGCCAATCAATATCTGCGCGCGCTACGCTACGCCGCGCCCGTCGACGTTACGTTGGAGTATAAACGTGCCTTTACGCTTATATCCTAAATGCCCTCTATTGGCGTGGCAAAGGCAAAACAATGTTTTCACTCATACTGGAAGTGACGTCAATTCAAGATGGCGACGTACTTGCAGAAAAGGTCTATAGGTTGTTTTCACATGACGTCAATCCGCCATTTTGTTGTTAGTTCGTTTTTCCAAACAAATTTACTAATATGAAGGATTACATCGCAACCTGTTGAGGAGTTGTCAGCGTGATGAGACTTATAAGCTTCTGTGCTCTACGCATTTTAGAAGTCACGTAAATCCTTGGAATGCTCGCCTTCGGCACACACCAAACAGCTCACAACAACAAAATGGGGGACAAAATTACGTCAGTGAAAACTCCCTATAGTTTCTTCCTCTCTTCGCTTCGCTCCCTCAAGGCGGCGAGGCGGAGAAGACGCGAGGCCGTTCCCTCTCCTTCTCGGAAAAACATGACGTCAACAAACCTGTCAAGTGCGCCTCCTTTTCTTGAAAAATACGGTCATCCATTTGAGATATCGCTGTATGAGTGATGTTTCGGTGTTTGTAGCATCCCGTTGCACGCTTTTGCCGCGTGTTTTGTGGAATCCAGATTTCGGTTCAGCATCCCTTTAAAGGCAATTCATGTTGGAGGCCACCGCACGTTCTAAGCCCCGCCCACAGATCTGTGGCCCCGCCTAGAGTCACTGAATGTTCTCAGAGTAGCGAATTCCATTCAGTCCGCTTACCGGAAGTCAAAGTCACAGAATCCATTTTTGATTGGCTGGTTTAGCCCGTAACGGAAGTTATCAGTCGCCCATTTTGTGGATCGACCCAAAACAAAAAACAAACGTGTATAAAACGTTTCCGCATTACCACGGCTACGGCGGGTATACGCAAGGGGGGGGGGGAGCTCTGGGCATCGATGAGTTAGGACCGAACGGAAGGCGCGTTGACTTTCTCTATAGCTTTTCCTTGTATCAGGGTGTCGCTAATCTGGTTCGCCAAACAAGATTGCGGGCTCGTTTGCTCACTCCGGTTGCGCTGGTGCTGCGCTTCAAACTCTACGTCTCAGACGCTAAGCCTAACAATCCACACCGACATGTTTCGAGGCGAGAAAGAAAGGCCAGGAGCAAGTCGCGCACCACTCGGAACAAAGGAATGGACTTTATTAAAAACAAGCCTGTGTCGCCAGAGCCGAGGAAATTGGATTGAAGAGCTCACACGAGAACGAACGCTACCCTGTATGCGCTTCGGCTCGACCGCGCAGGGCAGCACCATGTTGGGGATGGGTTGGAGCCAGAGCGCGACTTCTGCGCTGCGACTCGGTTCTAAAACTAAGCTTGGGAGTTTCTGTACTCTGGGAATATTCAGTGGCTTTAGCCCTGCCCATTACTACTGGACTGGCTTGGTTGCTCGGCTGAGTACGCTAAGAAGTCTAGCGTCTTCCTTTCGGGACATCCAGTCTTCTAGTCTGGGTATGGTGCCTGGAGCGCGTCTCCGACTGGTGTGTTTAGCGTCCTATGCTGCCCATACATCAAAAGTGGTCCTGAAGTGGCAACGAATGACGTCACAGATGCCGGAGTGTCATGCTGTTGCATATCGCGATTCTGGCGGTTGGCCGTAGAAATGCTGGCGAAAAGCACGAGTGAACGCGAGTGTCGCTGTCGTCATGGCGTCCCAGCTTTTGGGCTGCTGAAGCTTCCGTAGACTGTCACACAAGAGAGCGACCTGAAGCAGAACAGGCGTCTGCAACACCCACCACCGCTAACGGACCACCGCCAGGATGGCGACTGGCGACAGCATGACACTTGTATGACGTCACCGGGCGGACATCAAGGGACCACTTTTTGGATGCAGTAAACACACCAGTCGGAGACGCCTTCCAGGCACCATATGTCTGGGGCCCGGGTCTGACCGTCAGACGACGCTCGCTGTCGTGCGAGCAGACGCGCGGCAGGCTCCTATTTCACCACCGCCTATCGTCGTCTGCAAAACCCGTGAGACGCGGACACAAAAGCTGCGCGTCTGCTTCCGTTTTCGCGTCCGTCCGTCTGCTATTCCGCC
This sequence comes from Ixodes ricinus, assembly GCA_037355805.1. Classification (NCBI taxonomy): domain Eukaryota; kingdom Metazoa; phylum Arthropoda; class Arachnida; order Ixodida; family Ixodidae; genus Ixodes; species Ixodes ricinus. The sequence continues at coordinate 57,274 of JAZHYW010013928.1, read as the reverse complement.
CCCGTCTAAAAACATCTGCAATGCTCAGAAGACGGGACCATCAAAGCTGCGCTCCAGCGTCCCATTATGCCCGAGCCACGGTTTAATACAAGCGTCTGTCAGCGTCAATTGATGCGCGTTAATAAGCGGCCTAGAGGACTAAAAAATCAACAAAATAAATTTGTTGTCCTTCCAGCTTTACTGTTCTTGTTGGTTTCTTTTGTTTGTTTTTTTTCACATGGCATTTGCTAGCAAGGTGTGTGAGCGTCATGGCGTACAATTAGAACGCGACGTAAAAATATTCTCTTTGGTAGGCCAGGTGCGCTGCAAAACTTGAGAGCTACTTGCTTTTCGAAGTGAAATGACGGAAATATAGACAAACTAACGCCCGATTGCCTTCTGCTAAATGGTTTCCAAATTATTGCCTGTGTAGGTACACTCTAAAAAAAGCCCGTGTGTCTACTTTTCCGCACAACACTCGGAGAGCCAATCCCAGCAACTTGCGGAGGCTGCTCAGCGAATGACGATGCCTAAACATATTTCAGACAAAGAAAAACGCAGTCTGAGTTGTGACATTAAGCAATGGAAGCGTGACGTTTTGCGTTGCTTAATGTCACAACTCAGACTGCGTTTTTTGGTCTAAACATATGTTTCGGCATCGTATTCGCTGAGCTGCCTCCCTAAGTTGCTGGGATTGGCTGTCCGAGTGTTGTGCGGGAAAATAGACGCACGGGCGTTTTTTAGCGCGGTATATTCTCGGTATTAGACCATGGTTGCAACCACAACGGTCGCACAATTCGCAGAGCAGCGGGGCCGCTTCTAGGGGAGCCAATATTTTTATTCAGCAGCAAGACGCGCCAAGAAACAAATCAAGCCAGATCAACCAACATGGTAGTTGAAGTGGGACGCTAGGCTTAGGCCAGTCCCGCTACGAACCCAAACACCCGCTCACCGCTTCCGAAGGCGCGTACTTGCGACTGTTGTATGCTGCAAACTACACTCTAAGAAATGCCTGCGCGTCTACTTACCCGCAAAACACTCGAAGAGCCAATATCTGCGATCTACGAAATCAGCTCTGTGAATGATGAGGCGGAACATCCGTTTAGACCTAAAAATGAAGTTTGCACTGTGGCGTTACGCAATGCAAAGCGTCATCCTTGCATTGCGTAATGCCGCAGCACAGACTTAATTTTGAGGTCGAAACGGATGTTTCGCCTCATCATTCACAGAGCTGATTTCGTCGATCGCAGAGATTGGCTCTTCGAGTGTTTTGCGGGTAAGTAGACGCGCAGGCATTTCTTAGAGTGTAGGTCGGTTGACGAGATCTTCCTCTAAACACTTCGGTGAACGCTGAACGACTCGCACTCATAAAATTAATCGAGCTCAACGGGCAATACGCTCGTGGAGTACGCCGCCAACGCAGCCATGTTTGTTTTCGTTGGAAGCCGTAGCGGAAAGGCAATCTCGGGATATTTTTGAAAACAATGACGACTCTATCTAGATTATTTGTTTCTAAAACATAAAAATGATATCGATATAGACACTATTACGGCACGGAGTAACAATTTTACACCGAACATTTTACATGTCAATCCTCTCTCCACCCAATAATGAGTGCCAAGAAAAAGTGCACAGTTTTGTAAGCACCGGGCGGGGCGTAGATTAACCCCCACACCACACACACACCCTCCTAAATTGCGTCTAACAACGCAAATATTGCTTAAAGAATATTTGTGAATATTTGTTTTTGTGGAAGAATTTTCAAAAAGTGTAATAAGCCCTTTAAAAAAAAAGTTCACTTCTTAAGGCTTGCGTCTGAGAATTACCGTATTTACTCGAGTAATAGTCGCACTGTTTATGAAGAAAACCTGGCGGTTCACTTTTCCGCGAAGCACGAGGATTGCCAATCACCGCGATCGACAGCATGACTCCAGCGGTTTACAGGACAGAGATAACGTCTTCGCGCGAAAGATACTATCTGTGATGACTGCATTTGCATGGAGACTCGTGTTCTCGATCTAGTTATTCGCTATGTTATTTATGCGCAACGCGATGACTGGCTGTATATGTACTTTGCGGGAAATTAAACGGAAGGGCATTGTTCATAAATAGTGCGGCTATTACTCGAGTAAATACTGTATTGAAAGAAAAATCAAGTGATCCAGCTCTGAGGAAAACACAACCCAAAACGCTGAGTTATCTTTTTCGATATGCTCTTGGTAGATCAACATTGTTGCGAGTCACATATTAAACACTTCAAGTAAAACCTGACAAAAAAACAGTGGGCACCTCTCTCCGTCACCCGCCCTTTCTTTCCTCTCTCGAAATCCTCATTTGCAGCACCGTCAGCGGATGAAATGTATTAGCAAGTCGCCTCAGTGTTCTCATTATTTCTCCAGATCGATGCGTTTCAAGCCTGGAGCACTCGCGTGATTCTGGCAAGGATAATTTCGACTGACGGGCACTGATTATTGATGTATGTTTTCAATCCATTGGTAGGTGACATTTTAGAATTAATATATAATGCTTTGTGGAAACTTTTGTGTGGCACCGCTTATCCTCCGATTCATATAAGATTCAAGTTGTCTCCGCGTCATTACAATATTTACCGCAGGTGGTTCATATTTTGATATGTTGATGCATTAGGGCAGTTAAAGCATATAAGGCTTTCCTACATAAAAAGTACCAGATGATGTATATCCATAATCACGAAAGCTTTTGTGAGCTGTGCTTGAAAGAGGCAATTAAAAATCATGAACCATTCCACTCTGTGAAGCTGGACGACCAGCGAAGCTGTTTAGCACTACGACACAGACAGGACACAAAACTTAGCGTATGCTCCATTGAAGTTGTCCAGTCTAGTAGCATGGTACCTGCGACTTTAACAACGAAGCTGTTTATGGCTAGGGTTCCGTGTAGTTTTCATGTGCGCCAAAAGAAAAAAAAACTCCGGCGCGGAATGTCGTGCGACGCGCAACCGGGTGCACTGTCCGAAAAAAAAAGGCTATATTCTTACACACCTTGCCCCATATACGACACTCCGAAACTTCAGTGCGACTTACAGCGCACTGACGTCGAACAGGCGGTTCCAACTTTTACGAGGGCCTTGAGAACGGTGATATATGCATCATTAAAGAGCTAAAGTACGTATCAAAAACTACAAAAAAAAGCACTGAGGTTTTGCAGTAAGGCCAAGAAAACCCCGATTATTTATTTATTTTTTGTAGTCAGTAAAACGTACATTAGCTATTTTAATAAGTTCTACCACACGGCTATCAAGCCGCTCGTGAAATTCGGTAGCGTCAGTTCGACGTCGGCGCACAGTACGTCGAACTGAAGTTTTGGGGTGTCATAGTTATGGGGAAGGGAGGGAGGGGCAGGGGCATAAGGCCCGAGCTTCCCCCCCCCCCCGAAAACTTTCATTTTGCTGGGGCCTCCCTTTTCCCCTCCCCCTCATACAGAATTTTGTCATGGGCACCCCCCCCCCCCCCCGAACCAAAATCCTGGCTACGTGCCTTGGTGTAAGAATATACCTTCTTTTTTCTGAGAGTGTGGCGCGCGACACGCGATACCCGGTCGCGCGTCTCTATCCTCCGTTTCAGCTTATGTTGTACCGCAGCGAAGGCTAGAAGCGCGAGCTCATAGCGTTGGCAGCCGCTCTTATGCCACGAGAGCTTGTGCCACCGAAATGTGCCCCAGAGCAAAAAGATCGCGCTTGTAGCCTTTCCTGCCGTACATCATTAGGTGAAACAGAGTATAGCCGTCCACGCGAATGTTTATAAAAAACCACAAAGACAAGTTGTCGTTCTCCATTTTCAATTTCACTTCTCTTCTCCCATCGTAAAGGGGAGGCCGCGTATAGTTCGGACTCCCGAAGAGCAGCGCGCCTACGAAGAGCAACGGCGGGAACGGCAACGAGAATGTCAGCGGCGGCGGTGTGGGACAAACACCACCGATGAAGATCGGGCACAAAACGCCAAGCGCATGATGCGGCAAACCAAACATGACGACGAACGTCACGGGACGGAGAACCGTCGCCACGCGCTCCCCAATGTTTGAGTGAATGATTTCTCTCTCGCCTGGCAACCGACACACAACTACTTGGAGCACCTAGAAGACAAAGCGTGCGCTTCCCCAAAGAGTGGATGCACGCCTGTAGCTTGCGTCAGCATCGTCGACAGCGTGGCTTGCAGCGTCTCACAAAGAGCTATCAGGCGGCGACGCCAAGACAGACGCGTCCACCGCCTTACTCTCGCCGAACTTCAGCGTGTTGGCCGCTCGGGGAGGGGACCCGATGACGTCACGCGCAGGCTTTGTCTTCCAGATGGTATTGCTCGGAGCCGGCGTTTCTGGCCACACTCTCGCTCGACGTCTGGGCGCTAGTCGATGCTTCGAGGCGTCCGCAGAACATCGACCGGTGCTCGTATGCAGCGGTGCAACAGGAGTGGGCGTGTTTAAAATTAAATAGAGAAAAAAAAGTCAATATATGTTCCTCCTCTCCGGGTTGCAGGTAACTCTCGCATGGTACGATGCGACATGTGTTCGCAAGAGGCGGAAACACCCATAAGAACGCGTGCACGCTCAATATTTCCCTTTCCGTAGAGCACAACACCTGAAACTTCACGAAAGCTGCAATCACTGTGTGCATGTTAGAGGCCGGTTGTGTTCGTTTCTTCTTAGTGGACTATTTGGCATACCGTTGGTGTAGAAAGGCCAGAACCTTTATCCGCCTACTTGACGCCCGGAGCTCATAATTCATTCGTCTTTACAACTCTAACTGACGTTTAGCAGGATCTAGATGCAGTATCAGATAACACTTGTCATTGTATATGTATGTTCGTTTTATAAAATGGCAACTCGCTAGTGCGTTCGCCACATGTGTCATTAGATATAATGCGTTAGAGGAATTTCCCAAAGTGTACAAGATTTACGCGAGAATCACTCGACTTTCCCTGAAATAAAACGCAACCAGACAAATGTTTCCAGCGGCCACCAGTCGCCTCGACACATGTCACATTCACCATGGTTCCGCGCATCATTCGTTGTCTGCTGAGAGTCGACGTTTTCTGAAGAGACCAGACATTCTCAGAAATTCCTGTATATGTATCCCAGGCTTCACTCTGAACACGAACATATCACCCGTCGAGTCAACCAGCGTAGTCAACGAGACCCGGGTGGTAATCGCACCGAAATGACCATTTACTCCAGTGGCACAGTATGGCGTCCAGTCGTTTTGCCACTGAGTCGACATGGACATCGAAGCATATTATCTTTAGGCCTTCTCATTCGCTGAACCAACGAAAGGTGGACAAGTGATTGGTGCTTGGAGTGATTCGAGTGGCGAGCCGAAGTCATTCTAAAGCTACAGAACGTTTCGCTATCTGTGCGCGTTCGATAGCGCTTCGGGAGTCCAGCTAGCGATCCTTCCGTTCGACGGCAAAAAGCGACTTCCCGTGCACGTTACTCCGGGGTAAAGGAGTCACGCTCTCCTACGCCGACTTCTGAGACGGTGAGCGAGGAGTGAAAGGAGCGCTGCTTGACGTATTTCCGGATCGCTGATCAAGTTGCGGTGCTAAAAGACAAAAACAAAAAAAAATGGCGGGAGAAGCTGCATTGGCTGCGGCGCGGGTCCGATGTTTGTTCGTTCTTTTTTAATGCTAAGAGCTTGAGGTAGAACTAATAACGCGTTCGCATTTTGTTTTCAGCTGAAGCTCTCTTCGAAAAATGTGTTAGAGCATATTTCGGAGCGCAGCTCTTAGGCGTCCATTTCCGGCTTCGTCGGCGTCGGCGTAACCGCGCGTTGCATTATGGGACGTTTCCCATAATGACGTCACACGTGACGTCACATATGACGCCACGAGGGTCACGAGTAACGTCACCGCGCGTTGCTTTATGGGTAAATTGCCACGCAAAATTTAGCGGAAAAAATTCCCCACTATATTTAGCGGAAAAATTTTCCCGCGTAATTTAACGGAAAGAATTCCCCGCTAAATTTAGCGGAACATTTCCCCGCTAAATATAGCTGAAAAACCTCGCGCATCCGCGTACCCTACATCAAAGGAACAAGCGAGGCGCTTGCACGTGTGCTAGCCAAAGAAGGAATCAGCGTGGTCCACAAGCCGATGTCTACGCTTGGGTTACTCATGCCCCGCCCAAAAGATCGCCCTCTGAAAAAGAAAAAACTTGCAGGGCGTGGTTTATAAAATCCCTTGTGCAAATTGTCCAGCTGCACTTCCATCGGTGAGACAAAGAACTTTAATGAAAGAATACGCCAACACAAAAACGACGTTCGCAAGCTCGACCACGAGCGCAGCGCAGTCGCTGAGCACTGCAAAGTCAAAGACCACCGGATTGATTTCGACAACACCAGCATTATCGACGCAGATACTAACAACCGACATAGGCTTTTTATCGAGTCCTGGCACTTTCAAACTACGCCATGAAACATAAATAGGTGTCTTGGCGCTTTACCAACAGCGTATGTAAACGGGGTTCGTCATATCCGTGAAAGAAGAAGATCGAGAAATGCGCCACATCTCTGAACGAAGAAGACCGAAAAACGCCCCTCCTCAACTGCCACAGATGACCCTAACGAAGAACCAAGCAGGTTCGAAACGTAGGGCTCCTACATGTCTAGGACTTGGTTGGTTGCCGTACTTTAATTACTGTGTTTCCCAACCAGAGAGATTTCTCTCGAATGTTTACTTTCAAGTCACTACCCCCATTGCATTCTGAAGTTGAAGCTGCAGTGGCCAGGGCACCGGTACCGCAAGATGCAGCTGCTTAGTGATCCTTTTAGGGACTCGTGGGCTACTATGCCAGATTTTTGCCAGATTACGCAGAAGTAGTGGAGCCGTTGAGGAAACTTTTGCGTCAAGACGTCCCTTTTCAATGGAACAAGGAGGCAGAACAGAGTTTTTGAGCAAGTCAAAGCTTTGCTGTCCACATGTGGAGCAATCCAAATGTTTGATCCTGCACTTCCGGTAGTCTTTACTACAGATGCTTCCATTCACGGACTAGGCGCTGTGCTGCAGCAGGGCTTGATGACAATTTGAGAACAGTGGCATTCTCATCGCGAACACTGTTGCTGGTTGAAAAAAGTACTCCATGGGGGAAAAGAGGCTCTCGCCTTCACGTGGGCCTGCGAACACTGGCACGTGCTTGTCTATGGAAGCAGGTTTGAGTTACGCACAGGTCATGAGGCGTTGGTGACGCTGTTGTCCATTCAGGGGAGTTATTGAAGGTCACTGCGGATCTCAAGGTGGTCGGTCGGCCTCCTGTATTACCATTTCGAAGTGGAATACTGCCGAGGCACTGACAACAAAGTGGCAGATGCCCTATCAAGGTTACCATTGCCTGCTGGTCATGAGGAAGAGAAGGAAATTGTGTCGTTCATATCATCCTGTATAACGAAGCAAGAACTGCAAGAGGCCGTGCAGAAAAGACCAGATATTGCAGCTGGTGATTAACTATATTTCCATCAAGTGGCCAGACAGGAGTTGTTCAGATTGCAGCCTACTTCCGTTCTTTCGGGTGCGAGACGAGTTGGCTGTTGTGGATAACTTTCTGTTGCGAGAAGAACGCCTGGTCATTCCCGCGTCGTTAATGGGCACCATGATTGATCTGGCACACGAGACCCATCCGGATGTTGTCAGGACTAAGCAGAGACTGCGCGAAAGGTATTGGTGGCCGGGTCTTCATCATCAGGTGGTGCAAGCCATCAGGAACTGCTGCGAGTGCCAGTCCGCGGATAAATCTTCCAACCCCATGACTGCACCAGTTCAGCCAGCACCACTGCCAGAACGGGCCTGGCAGAAGTTGGCAGTGGACATTCTGGGGCCCTTCACAAGAACTGGAAACGGACTCGAGTATGCTATAACTCTGGAGGACTTTTATTCAAAGTGGCCAGAGGTGTGCTTTGCATCGGTGGTGACGTCGCAGACTGTGATAAACTTCTTATCTGCTAAGTTCAGCAGGGAGGGATACCCGGATGAAGCGTTGACAGATCATGAATCACAGTTCATGTCAGCGACCTTTCAGCACTTCCTGAGGGAACGTGGGATTCGTCATTGGTGCCCGTCTGTCTACTACACTCAATGCAAAGGAAAAGTGAAGCGGTTCAACAAGGTATTTAAGGGATTCATTCAATTAGCAGCTGTGGAGCATCGGCCTCTTGAAGCAGCCATCCTTCAGTACCTGAGTGTGTACAGGTGCACGCCTCATGCCACTACGGGTGTGCATCCAGCTCTGTTGCCGCGTGGTCGTGTTCCTCGATCCCGGCTGTATGTTGTGGGCTTCCCGTCATCCAAGTTCTTTGTGAACCTTGTCTCAGAACTGGCCGACCTTCGTGCACGAGTGCCGCAGGGGCAGGCCTACAGCAAGCGCTACACGGGCCTCAAGAGAAGGGCCAAGGTGCCTATCTTCAAGCATGGCGACTTTGTCAGGGTCCACAGGCCCAACATAATAAAGAAGGGGGAACCAGTCTACAAGGAGCACATATGCTTATCATGGGCGCACATATATGGACCAAGTTCCTAAACTGGCCGACAAGCGCACTTGGAATGCCTCCAAGCTGGCGGCCTGTGATGAACATGGGAAAGAATATGTTAGCAGCTTCACAGCAGATGCCCACAACAGTGATCAAGTCGGCTGATGCGGCCGCATTTTATCAGTGAGTATGTTATTGATGATCAATCGTGTTGAACTGTTTATATAGCAGAGCTAGATTTCTTCTAAAACTGTTGTTCCTACGTTGACATGATTGAGGGGTTCAAACAAAAATGAGGGGCTTACGCGGTCAAAGGCTTTTCTGCGATCTATTTGTACAAGTGCTACTTGTTCGCTATTTTCTGACACGCACTCCAGTATTGATCGGGCAACATGTACATTTGTTTGGATAGCTCGGTCGCGTATCCCACAAGTTTGGTGTTCTTCCACCAGCTTCTCTATTACATACTATAGTCTTTCATTGAGTACTTTGGCATACATTTTTTAATCGACATTGCACAAAGATATTGGTCTATAGTTTTCCATTTTTTTAATCAATTCTGGATCTGTTGTCTTTGGCGCTAATACCATGTGTCCATAATAATAGAAAGACAGGGAGTTTTCTGTACATAGGCTTCCTGATATATAGTGAGCAGAACAGGTGATATGATATCTTGGTATTTTTTGTAAAACTCTCCACTTAGAGCCTGGTCCTTGGCGTTTTTCATTCGGGAGAGACTTAATGTCGTCCTATATTTCACTGAGAGTTATCGGGCCGCCAATTAGCTATCGGTCTGCCTCGTCAAGGGTCGGAATTTGAGCCAACAACTGTTCAACTTCCTTCTTCTCTTTCGTGAGTACTACGTTTCCAAAAATATTCGTGTAAAACTGGTGGAAAAAATTTACAATATATCTTGTCTCGGTAAGTGTAAATTCGTTAACAATAATTTTAACTTTTTTTTTTTACAGGTATAGCGTTTTTTGTTGTCTTGAGACCGCTTTGTAGGCTGCTCGCCATAAATAAAGCGTTTTTTCCCCCAGATCTAATTAAAGGCTTCTCGATACTTTTCGGTTTCGTGTTTTTGCAGTTGAGCTCGCGCTATGTTGATGGCGTCGCAGTATGCACCAGGATTTTGGCATTCAAGTTCGTGTAGAGCTACTAACGACTTAAAGAGATCTGATTGTTGCTGTTTATCAATATATGATAAGATTGTAGAGCGTTCAATTTGCATAGCTTTTCGCCTCTTGTTTAAAATTGTCCCATTTTGGAAATTTGTGCATGTCACAGTTCTTGAGAGTATATTGGTTAAAACTTCGGAATCTTTTTTGTGAATTGGTCTCAGGAGTTTTAGATATAGCTCAGTGGCGGATCCAAGGGGGGGGGGGGGCGACGGGGGCAGCCCCCCCCCCCCCCAACAAAGTCGACCCCCCTCCCCTCCCTCTTCTCGGAGGGCAATTTGACATGGGTGGACCCCCTTGCACAAGAAAGAATGGGAGAATAGTATACTTAAAAATTTTCCACCCCCCCCCCAAACCGGAGTTCTGGATCCGCCCCTGATTGAGCTTCCAAAGCTCCCAGTGTTGCTGAAGACTTCGGTGTTTCCGTGAACCCATACAGACTGATACCATGCAATGGTCAGAGGAAAACACTGGCTTAACACAGTAAATTTTCGTAGAGCGAATTACATCACCTGATACATAAATTATATCCAAGCGTACGTTGGAGATTCCTTGGAAGTGAGTATAACGTATCGGTTTACTCTTTTAATAAGCCATATCAACAACGTTGTGGTCTTGCAGAAATACCCGGAAGAATAGTAGCACTTCCGTCGTACCTAGCCGGTGACATCGATCGGTCGTCGGAATTTCAAACACAGTTGAAATCTCCCATTGCAACTAATGTTCTCTGAGTTCTCTGAGTCAAGGTAAAACCTCACAAAATTATGTTTTGTCTTTTGGGGTATTTGGAGTATATAGGCAAATAAAGCGCTAATCTATCTTCCTAAAACTAAGGTCACAAGAATTAAGACGCCCTCCCAGGCTCCCAGGTCAATAAAAGTGGACACAAATAAAAACTCGAGCTCTTTACGAAGAATAGTAAACATCCGGCAGAGGCGCAGGCTTCGTATTCTTTTAGAAAAGGCTCTAACGCTATCCAGGGTTGGTCGCATGGACCGCAAAAAAGCGAACTCATTCGCGCGGTGCGTGACGAGCTCGCGCGCTTCGCGACATCCGCTCTCATGCAGCGCCATCTCACGGCGTGTGTCAGAAATGATAGCGAATCTTTGGTAGGCTGTGCCGTTCAGACGGCCTTCACTTCTTCCTTGGAATGCCTATCGCACGTTCTGCGCTTACCGCTCTTTGTCAGCATGATCAAGCTTGATATAATTTTCTTTTGACTACTTTAGTTTGAAATAATAATAACAACGGAAGACGAACATGGATGTGGCAGACGCCTGTTATGCGGAAGGTCGCGGTCCATCGTGATAGTCCACGGAATCTTAAGCAGCCAGAAGTTGGAACGCCGAGACGACAGCGACACTCGCGTTCTTTTCTTGGGAACTTCTACGCCCAACCGCCAGGATAGCGACGTCCAACTGCATGACACTCCGACTTTTGAGCTGAGGCGTCATTTGTTGCCACTTCGTGTCCACTTTCGATGCATGGGCGGAGTAGTACGCTCTACCCACCAGTCGTGGACGCGCTGTGTGGCTACGAATGCGTGAGCATTTAGCGCAGGGGTTCCAACACCTTCTTCCGGGCGTTGGCAATTTCCGGTGCGGCCACTGGTGGTTATGGGGCTTCGACCCTCCCCCTTCCCCCCCCGATATCCAGCCGACCCTATAATATACACATGCATTTTAACCCCCCCCCTCCCCCTTCTTGCTCCCGAAGTCATGGACATCCCAATCCCAGGCGCCTCGGCCCCCCACGAAAACAATTCCTGGCTACGCCACTGGCAGCCACCACAGCTTCCCTCGACCGCAGCTCCGCATACTGTTGTCTCCGAAAAGACCATTTTACGTCCCGGGTGTTGGCTGTATCGCGCAAACGGCGTCGTCGCTGCGCCTCGGTTTTACATTGTCGCGTACGTTGGGCCTCGATTTCTTCCTCTCCCGCTGCCGCGGCGCGTCCTTGGAAGTGTGCGAGAAGACTCTTTCCCTTTACGTAAGAGGGAAAATGGACGTAACGAGCGAACAAGTAGAGCGAAAGAGCATAGCGGGATCCGCTCCGTGCTCAGTCCAATCCAAGTCCGATTACGTTGGTGTTACATCTGGTGTCCGCCAGAGTTCTGTTCTGGGACCTTTGCTCTTCCTGGTATATATAAATGACATTATTAATTGAATACAATCAAGTATAAGACTATTTGCGGACGACTGTATTATTTATAGAGTAATTAATGATTCGAATGATGTAAATTTCTTACAGGCTGATCTCAACAATATTTCAATGTGGTGCAACAATTGGAAAATGAATCTGAACGTTAAAAAATGTGTTCACGTGAGATTTACTCGAAAGAAAAGCTCCATTGGTTTCAACCTACATAATGAATAATGAAACAATTCAGGCTAACTCAAGCGTAAAATACTTGGGTGTAATTCTGTCTAGCGATTTAACTTGGAAAGCTCATGTGGAAATGATAACTCTGAAGGCTGTACGGATGCTTAATTTTATACGACGAAATTTTCGACAGGGTTCATGCAAAATTAAAGAAACTTTGTACTTGACGTTTATTCGTCCCTGTATTGAATATGCAGCAGTTGTGTGGGATCCCCACCACAATAACCTAATAGAAAAACTGGAAAAATTTCAAAATCACTGTGCTAGATTTGTTACAAATGATTACCAACGCGGGGCAAGCGTCACTACCATGAAGAATAATTTAAAGTGGGAATCACTAGTTGAATGCAGAAAAATGTTTAGGTTAATATTTTTACAGGATATATATAACAGTCATCTTTTAATCAGTCGAGAAATGTTTTTACACGAACCTTTTTATATATCGGGAAGGGCGGACCACCAGAACAAAATCCGACCCTACTTTTGCCTTACTGACGTTTTTGCATTTTCTTTTTTTCCAAAAACTATAGAAGAATGGAATAGGTCGGCTATTGAAGGACGTGTTTATCGTATATACAAGTTTGTTTGTGTTTTGATTTTTTTGTTAGAATTTAATGTATTTCATGTACTCACCCCTGCTATAATGCCGAAAGGCGATGCAGGTCTCTATGTAAATAAAATAAATAAATAAAAATCAGTTCAGCCCAGTCCAAACCAGGACGGTCAAAACGGCTTCATGCACCGGGGCAATATATGCTCACGCATTTCAAACACCTGGGTATTTTGGATGCAAGAAGTCCTAGAGTAACACCTCGTTGACAGCCAGGAAGTATACAGTGCTGAATTTTCCCCTACTGGCGGCCAACGCGGCGCGAAAATGGGACGCGACTTTTGTTTGGCTGGAATTCGCGTTCAAACTGATTGAGCCCGGGTCTCAGCCGAAAGCTGAAGCAGTACTCGGGTCCAATGTGAGTGACGTAGAAACGTCAGCAGCCTACTCCCTCGCTTTATGTTGCCCTGGTACGAGATGTGACGAAGATTGCCAGAAAAGGGAAGAAAGGGGCTACAACTGAGACAGCGAGCTTATATATGTGCGAGGATGTAAATTTACCAAGTTCTGGCTTTAGAAATTGTATCGCATGAGTTTCTTTTCGTCATTCATTGTCTGTTTTATACACGCCGTAAGCCGCTGGCAGTTCGATCAACTCCATGGGTTTTTAGTTTATGTCACGTGTAGTATACAACCACAGCGTCTAGACTGCACTGCTGACATTAATACGTATACCCTTTTTGCACAAAGGAAAAAACAGTTTCGAACATTTTCCACTGCAATGGAGTACGCGTTTATTCGTGCGAGTTCGGTGGCGTATAAATTGAAGTACGTGCCATTTCCGAAAAAAGAGGACCGTGTTTTTCGGTTCGGATAAATAAACTATGTATCGCGAAGCTCATTCTCCTCTCAAGTGTAACGCTAGCGGTCCGAACAAAATGCCATGGTTTCAAAACTTGTTCAAACATTATAAGTGATTTTCTTATACGATACGGAATAACGGTTTATGGTTCCTGCTCGTATCTTGCGAAACATAGCAGGAAACATTGCGAATGGAACTAAATTTGCTGAACTCGAAATTGACTTAAATATGCGGTCACTACGGATCTTGCCATTGACAAATTGTGTATCCATAGGCGTAGACTTCGGGGGCATCGGGACTCGTGCCCCCCTAGTAAGATCCGGGAGGGGGGGCAGAGCCCCCCTCCTCCTGGGCCCGGGCTATGATCCTTACCGAGACGGTGTTTACCTGCCATGTAACGAGCTTCTAGTAGTGGCATGTATACAAAATAACGCCCACGTTGACTTTATTGACAAAATACATGGAAAATGGAATCCCAGCAAGCTCCAGTTCCGGCAAAAGGTAACGCGCAGCACCCCCCCCCCCCGGAGAACTTCTCAGCCTGCCCCCTCCGGGAAAATGGAAAGTCTAAGCCGCTGTGTGTATCTATACCATATTAGTGCACAATTACTACAAATACACCTTGAAGCATCCACTAAAAAACAAAGGGTCCTGAGGAAAATAGAACGGGTCGTTCCGCCAAGGGTTTCTCACAAACTACGGTAAATGGGCACGGCTTTTTTATGATCCACTTTATTATAACACGTTGCCGGATCGACTTTTGGATTTGCAGTCGCTTAGGATTGTTAAGAAAGAGCTCAGAGAGTGGTGCAATAGCCTTGATGGTTAACCTCGGCGGCATCGGCAGCGGACGTGTTTTCGATAGCTCCCGAAGCTAAGTACTTTTTGTTTTATTCTCCTATTTAACTGTGCATGGACTAGGCACGGTAGTTTTTGGTAGCAGTAGGGACAGGGGATAGGATAGTTTTTAGTTTAGTTAAGTTTAGTTTTTTGTAGGCACGGGAGTCTATCAACGGTGCCACATGACGGGGCCACGTGGCTTTGTTTGAATGGTTGGCGGGATGGGTAGCGGCGTTGTTTAGAAAAGACACGGGGGAGAGCGGCGTAGAGGATTGCCAATTCCATCTATCGAGTATATATAGGAGGGGAAATCGGCTAGATTTGAGCAGCAGAACACGTGGTGTACCACGTGTTCGAGATTAGTGCCGAATTGGGCTGGGATCCGGGAGTAGGGAAGAATGGCGAAGAAGGACGTTCAGGTGCAGTGCGGGGAGTGTCTGATCTGGGTTAGTATGTCGGAAACCAGGTTCGAGAGCGCTGAGGAAGCGGAGGCAGGAGACTTCCTATGCAGGTTGTGCATCCTGCAGGCGCGTCTAGACAGGATGGAAACCGAGAACACGACAATAGTAACGCGCATTGTGGAACTGGAGAACCAACTGAGAAGGAGAGAGACGAGCGACAGGCGCTGGAAGAGAGACTGAAGAAAGTAGAGGGGAGTCGGACAGAGACGGTCGCCCTGAACGGTAATGGCGGACAGGCTGAGAAGCAAAATGACGAGGCGCGGTCGGTCACCAGCGTGGGCGACGGGGATGGGGACGACGACGGCAGCGTTGGACAAAGCTACGCGGGGGCGCTGACGCAGAACAGCCAGAAGAATAGGGAGACAAATGCGGTGAACCAGAAAGGGCAGTTGGCGGGGGCTCGACTGGAGCGGGCCCAAGTGAGGAAAAGAGAGTCCTTGTGGTTGGAAGTTCGAACGTGAACAGGTTCAAGGCAGGTCTCGCTTGGAAGGTAAAGGAAGATGAGAGGGTCACAGTGCAGGCGTACCCGGGTGCCTGCATCGGAAAGGTTATGGAGGGGCAAAGAACCACTTATGGGACAGCATGGACGGGCAGAACCTGGTGGTGATACACGCTGGGCTGAACGACGTTTTGCAGGGAAGAGAACAGAACCTGGGGAGGCAAATCGAAGCCGGGGTGCGGAAACTGAGGGCGACGGCTGAAGGGGTCCAAATCGTCATGTGCACGATTCCGGAGATTCAGGGGCAGAGTGTAAAAACTGAGAGGAAGGTGGTCAGAGCAAATGCGGTCATAAGGGGACTGGGGCGGGAGCTGGGGTACGAGGTAATTGATATTAACAGAGAGGTGTACCAGCCAGCGTCTGCCAGTCCATTTGTTGCGGACGGTATTCACTACCGTGAGCACACCGGAAGGAGGGTGGGTCGGAGGATTGGATGCACAGTGAGGTATTTTTTAAATACACACAGGTCCCTAAAGGACGAAGCCTAGAGGCCGGGGCTGGGAAGGGGGGATGAAACAGAAAAAATGTAGAGTTAGGAAACAGAAAGAATATAGAACTAGAAGCACAGAGCATCCTTGGCTAAATGGCAACATAGCGGGAGAAGATGTACCGGTACCAGAGGCGGAAGAAGTTACTGGGTGTGAGTACCGCAGGAGCAGCAGGGAGAGCAGGAGGAAGCCCCGAAAAAATAAGAGAAAGAATCGGCTCAATATAGGGTTCATAAACATGCAGGGGGTAGAAACAGAATAAAGTGGGAGGAGATTGGTGAACAATTAGAGGCTGAAAATTTCACAGTGTATGGGGTAGCAGAGACGCACCTTAGAGATGAGGAGGAACCACCGTACATATCAGGCTACTCCTGGATGGGATGCAACCGGAGGGAAGGTGAACGCAAAGGCGGGGGTCTGGGCATGTTAGTTAAAGGACAGGACTGGGAAAGAGAGAGGGAAGGCTGCAGAGAGCACTTATGGTTGAAAGGTAGGGTAACAGGCCTCAACACTCTTCTGGGATTTGCTTACCTGAAAACAGGAAATGACTCGAGGGAGGAAAATACAGAACATTTTACATGTATTTCGAGGGACATCAGAGAAATTGGCCTTAATCAGGAAATAATTATCATAGGAGACATGAATGCCCATTTAGAAGAGTTTGATGGATTCACAGATACAACCGGAAAGTTGCTAGAAGATTTCTGTGATGCCCTTGACCTAGTGTTAGTGAATGCTCAAGTAAAATGCGACGGCAAAATAACGTGGGAACGAAACAACTCGCACTCAACTATAGACTACTGCCTCATGTCCCACAAACTGTATGACAGGTTAGGAAGTATGGAAATAGACGAGGAAGGAACAAAAAGCTTAGGGAGTGACCACAAACGAATTAAGGTTAAATTTGGCGCATCCAAACCAAAACAACAAGCCCAGGAACGAGCGGGTAAACCTAAACTGAGTGAAGCTCAAATACAAAAAGTATCGAAAAGCATTGAGAACATAGTATCGAAACAACCAGAAAGGGAATGGGCATATGAGGATCTAATAGGAATCTTTAAAAGAGAATTAGAGAAGCATCGAATTAAACAAAGAGGACAGCAAAAACGAAGACACAAACCAAAAAGCTGGTGGGATAAGGAGGTCAAAGCAGCCATTTTGCAGCGCCAAGAGGCATCTAGGGAGCATAGGTGGGCGAAGAAAGGGGAGCCTTGCCAACTGAGGTAGAATCAAAATGGGAAAACTTCCAAGAGCGAAAAAGGGAGGCATCAGCTTTAATACAGACCAAAATTGGGAGTGCAGGAGTGCAGTGGATGATGGAAATAAATAAAAAAGATAGGAATGCAGCGAAAAGGTTTTGGGAACATATTAAAGCGCAAGGGAGAAAGACAGATGGTTTCCAACACGTGCTAACCACACAGGAAGGGAGAAGAGTGGAGGGGGAAGAGGCA
Organism: Ixodes ricinus; assembly: GCA_037355805.1. Lineage (NCBI taxonomy): Eukaryota > Metazoa > Arthropoda > Arachnida > Ixodida > Ixodidae > Ixodes > Ixodes ricinus. The sequence continues at coordinate 40,096 of JAZHYW010013928.1, read as the reverse complement.
CGGGAATATATTAGGCAGACAATCGAAGGGGCTTTCTCCCAGCTTGAGCAGAGCGGGACGGTGGATAGCACTGACAGCAGCAGAGTAGAGGAGGAGCAGAATTATGTAACAATGGAGACGACCGCAAGGGAATGGGATAAGGCAGAAAGTAAGGTTCCAGCAGGTACAGCGACAGGCCCAGACGACATACCCATGGAACTCATTAGGACACTAGGAAAAACAAGCAAATTGAAGTTACGACATACAATAAATCAAATAATTATGGGAGGAGAGGTACCTAGGGATTGGAAACTGAGTAAAATGAGACTAATATATAAAGGCCGAGGAAACAAAGACAACATTAAGTCGTATCGCCCAATAACGGTAACTTCAGTTCTATACAGATTAGCTATGCAGATAGTAAAGCGGAGAATGGAGGAATGGGTAGAAGAAAATCAAATACTGGGTGAGCTCCAAAATGGATTCCGAAGAGATAGAAGACTGGAAGATAACTTATTCGTCACCACACAATGTATAGAAATAGCAATGAAGAACCAGACTCCTTTGTGGTTAGCTTATTTGGACATCAAGGGAGCGTACGATAATGTGAGCCAGGAAAAACTGTGGAGTCAGCTGAGGGAATATAACTTAGATGCATATTTGGTTGGGTTTCTTCAGCAGGTGTATACAGACAATAAGGTAATTATAGCATGGGAGGCAGAAACTACACAACCCGCAGCGATAAAAAGAGGGCTTAGGCAGGGCTGTCCACTGTCACCTCTGCTTTTCATGATATATCTCAGGGAAATGGAAAAGAAATTAGAGCAGAGCAACTTAGGTTTTGATGTGAGTTATACACCAACTCATGTTTACAAACAAACCGGAGCGCCCGGAGCGCCCCTAGCGGACGCCACCGGCGCCGCGCATGCGCGATGGGGGTGTGGGCAACAAGCGCGCCGTCGCCCATAAACAAACCATTGAAACGCGATGTTATCGGCGTCAGTGTGAGTCCCCCTGCCCTTTTTCGCAATCGAATTGTTGATTCTACGTCTTCCTGGCAATGTCTGACTACATGAGCAGCGTCAGCGAAATTAACGAGGCTCGTTACACCGCGAAACTTCGAGTGAATAATCTGACATGCGGCGATTCATTCCGCGTGGACGCCGCAGAATGTACGCTAAAGCCTGATTCACATGATGAGATTTCGCTCGCAATTTTCAGTCGCAACGTCGCTCGGACTGCAAAAGCGTGTACCGTAGCTGAGATGGTCGACGTCAATACTGAAAATCGCAAGCAGAATCGGACCAAGTGAATCAGGCATAACAAGTCGGTGATGGCCGCTGGTAACAATAATCAACATCTCCATGTATCTACTGTTTACGAAGAGCCAGCTTACCAACCTTCAAATTTAAGTCTTTTCAGGCCTGCACTTACTTCTTATCGCAAGGACCGGGCCAACTTTTGGTCTACGGCCGGCGTCGTCTAGAGAGCAGACGACAAGCAGAAACGTTTGAAAGAGCAGACGACAGTTTGAACGATCAGGCGGCCGTTTGAACTTGAAGACGCACTGAACGTAGTCCGCAGGTGGTCCGCACAACTTGACGGTTTTCTGGCGTTCATGTTGGAACAAAACAAATAAATTTGATGACCACAAGTATCCGTGAATTCAACCCAAAGTGCTTCCCGCCCAAGCAATCGTTGTCCGGCGGCGTCTGCTTTTCCCTTTTCCCGGCACATATCCAGATTCTCGGACGAACTGAGCACGTGAAAACTGACCTTCAAACCTTTCTCGACACTTTTGGTACGGCCCCAGTCGCGGCGTTTTGACGATAAGGCAGGTTTTTGTCCGATTCCTTTCAAAACAACGCAGGAATACACGTCTGGCATGGGGACTTCTGCCCACAGCCCCAGACCGGAAGTGCGACCGGCGCGCCACCACCGCGCCGTGACGTCACAGAGATGAGTTCGTGTATATGGAAGGAGGGAGAAAGGTAGCACAGGTAATACCAGGACTGATGTATGCCGATGACATAGTACTTATGGCAGATAACCAGGATACGTTACAGGAACTAGCTGGAATATGGGGACAGTAAGGGGACACATTGGGCATGAGTTTTAGTAGAGAAAAGCCTGGAGTAATGGTGTTTAACGACGAAAAGAGGGAACCCCTGAGGATACAAAACATCGAAATAGACCAAGTAGGAAAATACAAATATCTGGGAGTCTGGCTCAATGAGGGAACGAAATAACTAGAGGAACATGAGGAGAATATAATTAGAAAAGGGAAAAGAAATTCATCAATTATGAAGCTGAAGGCGCTATGGAACTATAATAGATATGAAGTAGTCAGAGGTATATGGAAAGGAGTGATGCTGCCAGCACTGTCTTTTGGCAATGCAGTGCTGTGCATGAAATCAGAGGTTCAATCAGGGTTTAGAAATTCGACAAAGAAGCGTAGGCAGGTTGGCACTGGGAGCGCATGGAAAAACACCAAATGAGGGAGTACAGGGGGACATGGGATGGTCGTCTATTGAGAGCAGGGAGGCAGTTAGTAAGTTGAAATTTGAACAAAGGTTGACCGAAATGGATGATACGCGGTGGGCACGGAAGGTATTCAAGTATTTATACATGAAAAGTTTAAACACAAAATGGACAAACCGAACCCGAAAGCTTACATTTAAATACCTACACGCTGGTGATGGGGCTGAACAGACTACTTCAGTGAAAAAGGGGGTGAAAGAGGCAGAGAGGAAAATGTGGGAGGAAAGAATGAAGGATAAATCAGCTCTAACAGTGTACAGGTCACGAAAGCAGGACATAAGAAAGGAAAGTGTGTTTGACAATTCAATATGAAGTTCTTTGCTGTTCGAGGCGAGAACGGGGGCTTTGAGGACGAGGACGTATAGGGCTAAATTTCATGAGATAGACACATTATGTGCTGCCTGCCATAATGAGAGTGAGACACTTGAGCACTTGGTATTAAAGTGCATGGGGCTTCGTCCTGCACTCCCTGAAGGGGTAACAGATCTGGCCGGGGCCCTAGGGTTTGCTGGCGACGATAGAGGGACGAAGGAGAAGAGGATTACAGTCACAAAGAGGCGATTAGAAGATTGGTGGAAATTATCTAGGAAAATTGAATGATGTAGAACTAACTAGCACAGCTGGGGATAGGCGGGACAGAGGAAAATTGGGACTCCCTCCCGCGTGGCTCCGGCCCGAAGTCCCAACCCTGTCCCCCATTGGGTCCGGTGCTGGGGTAACGCCGACAAGGTCTGACCAGAGGAAAATTGGCGACTCCCTCGCCGGGGGAAAAGGCGGGGGGTGATGTTTTTAGTTTTTTTGCCCGATCCCCAAAGGTCATCCTGGTGATATCCCACACTACCTGGTGATAGTTAGGGTGTAGAAAATTGGCTTAGAAGGGTGCGAGAAATCAAATGTTTGTCTTTCTTAGACTTAGGCTAGGTGGCGCAAGCCACCACCCCTACAAAGGGTATAGCCAGTAACATCTATCCATCCATCCATCCAGCAACCTCAAGTCGTTTTATTTTTTGTAATTTGGTACGTTCTTTTGTGTGTTGGCATCGTGTGATTTTCAGTTTCAAATTTAAAGAGTGTGTAACTTTTGAGTTTTGTAACATGTAACAAAGGTTGTTCTTTTTAGGCCGAAAGCATGCCGATACGTTGATTTGTTTTGTGTAAGGGTAATCAGCATCCTATCCATTGGAACAGTGTCCCGCCCACAAGCACAAACCTTTTTGCGGGACTGTATAATTCATGTACTAGTTCCAGACTTGTACGTAATCCGTTACAAGTAACGAAATTACTTGTAATCCCTTACATTTATCAGTAATTTTGTAACGGAATAATTACATATTTCCTGGAGTAATTTTAAAGTAATTCCCTTACATTTTTCACGTAACGGATTCCTTGTAATCCGTTACATTTCTTTTCAGGACGAACCCCCCCCCCCTTTCTAAAGAAAGGGTTGTTTTTATTTTGGTAAAGTCGAGCGCAGTGACACTGTCGCGCGAATTGACCAGCGCAAAGGGAGGCTTGGCACTCTTCAGTTCCGCAAAGCCTTTGTTTGCAACACCAAGCCCCTGAATCTATTTTTTTAGACCCTAACAACAATGTCGAAAAATCCAAATAAACATTTCTACACAAAAAAAAAAGAAGGGGGGGAGGGCAAGTTATATCCGCTTTTTTAGTCCCTTTGTTTTTTTCTTTGCGATCGAAGACGGGGAGAGGAGGACACCAAGTGATTGTGTGCCTCTTCGAGAAGCTCGAGGTGGTAAGTGCACAGACAAGAATTAACAATGTCCTTCTCGGTTATAGTGACTACGACCATTTTCATAATGTCACAACACGAGGCAACGCTCCGTCTACCCTAAAATCCACTAAAAGAGATGTGATAATATGTGAAGGTGTTATTGCCACAAGCATCCTTGTTCGTTGCTGCACACTTATCATCTCTTATAAACCAGGATGTCTTTTTTTCTGTTTCTTTCACATTATTTTACCCTGTTTTAAAAGCTACTTACTTTTTTGTAGTACAACTTATAGGGTTGGCCCACTTTATTTGTGAATCCAGCCAGGTTATCTCCATCTCAGTCACCCTTTTTGTGAGTCAGCTTTTTGCGAGCACTTGGAAAATGGTAATAGTCCTTCCTTTCTTCCTTCTTCCTGTTTTTACCCCAGCAGGACGCATCTTATCTCAAGCAGATATTCTTTACAAATAAAACATAATGGTGGCTGACGTAGACTTGATATTCTGGGCTTGAGAAGAGAGTGAAACTCGTGAGTGGGGCCATAGTGCGGCTTACTTAGTACTCTGCCCTTCGCTGCCCGTGGCATCAGCGGACGTCTACCTGGAGAACACCGGAGTAAACTGCAGTCGGTTCGTGCTCCGTGCGTTTTTGAACGGCACCAAGAAAGGTACACACGGCGAACGTGCGTTTACATTTACTTGTTTTAACCGACGTTCTAATTAATTGTTGTTATGAGTGTCCTTTTTTTTATTACTTATATTTATATACTGGAAACTTTTTTTTTATTCACCAACGTCTCAACCGAGGCTCGACCTGTTCAGAACCAAAGGAAGAAGAATATCGAGCCAAACCTTATTTATTATTTAATTATAACCTTACTGTTACAACTATATGTTTTGCTATTGTCTGGCAATATATGTCGGTATAGTAAGATGGACATAAATCAATACTTATTCTAGTTTTGGCTAGATGTATGATGACTTCCACAGCTTCGCGGCAACGGCTGCAACGAGGAAGCTTTGCTCTATATTCGAGGTAAATAGTACTTCCATTGCTTCGCTGAAAAAGCTCATTGAAGAGCATGAAGCATTCGTGAGGAACAATATGGCACTCCGATCCAGTGCCTCAGTTCAGAGGGTGTTCAGCGTAGCAGTCGACATATTGAGTAAGAAATAACGCAAAATGTCTGACGAGACTTTCGAGAGTCAGTTGTTGCTCAAAATACTCAAGGTCATTAAATGGAACAGGTTGCAACAATAAGAACTTGAATAACCCTCCTCCTTTTTTTCTTACTTGAGGACAATAATGTTGAAAGTAACGCCACGAAAGTAACGGATTACTTTTTGGGGTAACGGTCAGTTACTTTTATGTGAGGGTAATTGTAATTGTAATAAATTACAATTTAGCCTTGAGTAATTGTAAATGTAATTCCTTACTATTTTTCAGTAACGTGTACCAAGTCCGACTAGTTCATTAAGTAAGAAACTTATGTACGTATGTATAAAACTTTCAATGGGAGAACAGGGGCTCCAATTACTGAAAACGGGTGAAAATGGGCGCCATTTTCCCATTGAACTGAAACTTTGGCATCTTGTTTGGAGCGTTGGCGCTACAGCTGGGCCGAGAATCGGCGTTCGCCGATGCGTAGTTTGTTTTTGCAATGAAAAACAATGTAAGTAGTAGTAGTAGTTGTAGTCAGTGGCGTCACGAGGGTCAGCGGCACCCGGGGCGGCAGCCCGCCGCGACACCCCCCCCCCCTTCCCCGCTCTCGCGTGGCCCACCGCGAGTTCCCCCCCCCTCCCGCCGCTCTCGCGTGGCCCGCCGGACCCCCCCCCCCCCCCGCTCTCGTGGCCCGCCGCGACACCCCCCTAGAGCGCTGCACCCGGGGCGGTCCGCCCCCCCCCCCCCCTTGTGACGCCACTGGTTGTAGTGGCAGTAGTTGTAGTAGTAGTAGTAGTAGTAGTAGTAGTAGTAGTAGTATGTAGTTAGTTGTTGTTGTTGTTGTTGTTGTGGCCGTTGTTGTTGCTGTTGTTGTTTTGCTTTTTGGGGGGAACAGGGGGGGGAGGGAGAGGGGGAGGGCGGGGCACGCTGTAGTTTTATATGGGTAAAGTAACGTTCGTAAATTTTCCGTTCAATCCCAACCGCTAGCGTTACATTCTCACGGAGTTTGATCTGTCTGCTATGTGTATAGTTTATTTACTGGGCCGAAAAGCACGGCTCTCCCTTCTCGTGAACGCCGGTACCGGGACGAGATTCATTAGGGGGCAATGTCCACCTTTCTTCGGGTCTTGAACAAAGACCGAGCCGGATCAGGAGGCGCTCGGCAGGCTCTCGATCGCGTGCCTCGCGCACTCCTCGCCAGGTGGCTCATTTTGGGTTCATGCAGCGGCCACGAAAGAAAGCCGCCTGGAATTAGCCCCATCTCGTGGCTAGGGATGGGAACAGGGGCCTCTGCGGGCTCCCACCAATGATTGCACATCACGCGAGCACTGATACCGCATTTTACAGTCCGCATAAAGGTCCACTGGACGACGCTCCGCTATTGTGCTTCATATAGGACCTTTGACAAAAGCGAGCGCTTGCTTCCTTTTTATTTCATTCTGCGCCCTATGGATCCATTGGCATAAAAAATAATTGCGCGTCAACCGTCCACGACAAGCGTCACTGGAGACCGACTTTTGGTTTCCGGAGTATGCGAGAGCTTTCTCGGCTGCTGATTGGCTTCCTGCTGAGCGAGATATATCGCACAATGAGAAGACTTTTCGACCAGTTCGCGAATCTGCAACTGTGCTTTGGTGAGAATTCCTCACCAGCACACGGATGGTGAGAGAGGTCTGAGTTATCCATTTTTATCTATCGCTAAACACCACGCTTGTGTGCGGCGGTAAACAATAAAATAAAAATGGGATTTGCAAAGAAATTACTGATTATCGATCGCTTCCAGCGTGAAATAGCGGACGATCACTATTTCAGGTTGCGTCGGATATCACCCCGTCGCGGCACTGAGGCCGTAACAGACAATCCATCTCGTTTCGTTTCTGTTAAAAAATCGCGCGAAGATATTTCTTCATCTTCGTCTGCATGCGAATGACCATTCGTAGCGGGGCAAACCCCGTTCTTCGCTCGCATTGGTCTGCTAAAAATACTCGCTCCGTGAGAGCCATGTTCGATCTCGCTCTCGCGCTGACCCAAATCGAACCCCTCAGACATCAGGGTCGGGCTCACTTCACGTTGGGCAGCAGATCATTGCCCTAGTTTCCCCGGCCACCAGACGCGGAGGACGCTAGACAACGTTTCATCTCAGAATATTGACGTTCCGAAGAAATCTTCCCTCGGCAGTAACTTAATTCGGCCTCATTTTTACAGTTAACAGCTCGATGCAACCTGTGAAGCACTGATGCAAACAAAAATACTGCGCTAACGTTATTTGACTTACAAATCTCGAGTCTTAGCACGCAAAAGGCTTATCCAGTTTTTATTATTATTATTATATATTATTGCTTAAATTATTTAAATTAGTTGAGTCCAACTCCTATTTACATGTGACGGGTTATCGTGCATTTTGATCCGATAGAAACGGCAGGTCTGTTTACAGAAAATATGCAAATTAATGTTCATAAAAAAGCTCGTTCGCGATATACTATACCGTACCCTATTCCTTATGAATTCGAAAACATAGAAGCAAAAAGCGCAGTTAACATATTGAGCGACGGCACGTGTCTGCTGATGGTCTATAACTCGGTTCAACAAAAAATTCAGTATCAGCCTGCAGCATTTGTCTGCGACGGAACATTGCTCAAAAAGCTGCAAAAACGCCATCTCTCGGCCCGGGTTTGGCGATACGCGAGTTTTGACGAATTCGCAAACAGCGGAATAAAAACAAACAATGTCCAACCGTCGCCAGTCATCAATAGTACCTTTAATTATCGTGGAACATGGCGACTGCCCGAGAAAACCGCTGTCTGAAACGACCGCTTGTATGACGCGCGATAGCGATCTCGCCCGCTCCGAACGTCTGATTGCACGGAAGGGCCACTCGATAACTTTTTTGAGCGCGGCGCAATCGAAACAGACTTGACCGCTGTGATTGATTCGTTCGTCCCGATCGTACAGGTAAAAGGGGCGGTACCGAAGAAATTATGAATGCCTGCGCGTCTCGCTTCTCGCAGAGCACGCTGTATACACCGCTCCCTGCCAGAGCCGTTTTAAACTGAGAGTTTGGTCAATCGGCAGAGCTTGTGGCCCGCTAGAACATGCCGGGATAACACCAGACATTCGACGATAACACCTTACTGAAAAAAGTAAATAAATACCGGGTTACTCACTCAGAAAGTAACTAAGCACGTCACTCCTTACTGAGATTCAAAAGGAACGCGTTCACTTCAGCCGAAATGCAACGAGTTGCTTTCTCGTCACTCCGGGTGGGTCATTTTACGGAAGCAGTAGCCGTCTTCTCCTTGTTATTCGTTATTTATAGTTTCTACGTATCTAACGGATTTATGGGGGATCTATCTTCTTTTTTTCTTGAATTAATTTTTTCTTCATGACGTTTTTGTTGTTGTTTTTGTTTTTTTTTCGCCCTGAAAGTCACAGAAGCGAGCTGGTGGAAAACCAGATAAGGTAATTTGTGTTGTATACGTTCCTCTCCGGATGTAATTACAGCCTGTAGAGTAACGCTTTTAAGGCACTTTAGACGAGACCGCAAAATTCTGTTTCTCTACGTATCGCGCTGAGATTTACTACAGAGGTGCAAGCAGGTGGTGAATGTTTACAGTAAAAAAAGAAAATCAAGGAATAGGCTAACCTCGTTCAAAAGAAAACAAAAACACAAGAACTCCTGTTCTGGGCAATCTACGCCACCACTTCTCAGACGACGCACGCGTAGTGAGAAGTGTTGCCGATAGATGGAGTAGGCCGTGTTTGGGATCTGAAGAAACTACGACCCGATCGACGTGATGGTAGCGGTTTTATCAGAATGCGAACATGGCGGGTTTCTTCTGCGCGTGACTCCGTTGCCCACTTCTTCGTCGTCTTGTGTCCATTCTCCAACATCCTCCCACCCAACAAAGTCAAACCGACGGTTTCGTCGGAATTTCTAGACGGTAAAGAAGTTGAACGGGTCTTCTTCTCTTCACGCGACTTCCGAGTCGAATAGTTCAGGCACGCACTTTCCCATCTCGTCCAGGAAAGTTCTTGTCGACGACGGCCAGGTATCAAAATGTTCTTGGGCGATGGTTGTTCCTGAGAAGCACAACATCTCTCACTTGAATGCCGCTTGAGTTAGATGAGCCTACCGTGTTTGCAGATTGCAGCTCCAAGCGGCCAAATCTGAAATATTTCACATTATACGTCCTTCGCCGCTGGCTCCGTGTGAGCATTCGATTCTCGGGAACGGGAGTAGAACATTTCTGCCACTTCCTGGTTATCCTGGGTGGAACTTCGGGCCCGTGATCGGATGACGACCCGTGGTCCGAGCTACCACGGCGACGCTTTCCGCTTGCAATATCTTGCATTTCCATCAAAGGCTGTTCAAAAAGGGCACTTAAATTGAGCCCCGCTTCGTCACTCACAAAGTCCTGGTAGCGGTAACCGTTGCTCTCGCAGAACGTTCGCAAGAGATGTCTAAGGGTTTCGGTAGAGATTTTGTAACCCAGTAGTCCACTTGACCCTTGCACACTCTTTTCTATGAGGCCACGAAGAACTTCGCCAACAACTGCGTCACAATCTTCCCCGCTTTTCGATTTGCTGAGCCATTCAGCTGTTCCTTCTTTGATGCAAACGTCTTCGAAGGTGAACTCATAATCCCTCCGGGTCGGTCTCGTTTACGAAATTTCTTGCAGTCGATGCTGACCACTTTGCCCTCCTGAATCTCAGTGAAAACGCTTATGAGGTTGGCCGGTTTCAGAATGTTCTCCCGTGTTTCAACAGCACCAGTGGGAGTCTCTTCATCCCCTCCCTATCGTTGCTCATGACGTTCACGTCAGGGATTCCACTGTCCTCCTTAAAGTTACTGGCACTCAGCTCGTGCTGGCAACCGACAGGATCCGATAGTAGCTGAGCGTCAGCTGCTTCTCTGTCATCTTTGAAGCCAGATTCCCTGCTATTGCCGGGTCTATTGCAAGGTGTCAGTACCGTACAGGGCGCCCATTCCAAGGCCTCCGTTTCGCCGGATTCCACGTCACTGTCTTTCCGGGCTGCTTCTTCGGGCACCGGTACACTCGTGATGGTTGACTGCTTGGGCTCTGGCACATCCTCCTCAGGTACCGGTAGGGCATTCTTTTCTCGTAGCTGCTGAGAAGGCTGGTCACTTCGATGTCGAGTCATTACCTGCATTACAGTTGCTTGGTGCCAGCCCTCTTCCGGTAATGGTCGTACTGGACCTTGCAGTGTCCAACCAAATATCGTTTCTACCGCTGTCAAATCTCCGTCAAGTCGCTTGATAGACCCAGTGACAGCCTTCCAGTAATTATCCGCTCCGATCAGTATATCAATGTCAATGTCTCTCTTGAACCCTGAGCACGAAAGATCGGCGAGTTGCAGCGTGCACGATTGAGCTGTGCTGCAGAGACTTACAGGAAACGCAGAAGAATGGCAAATAGCAGGAACTTCCAGAGCCTCAATTCGTACCCGTCTCCGATCGTGTTGGCTTTGGAGCCATATTTCTACCTTGCGGAGTTTACTCGCATTACCAAGTGCAGTATCGCCGAAGACTGTAATCCTCAAATCCTCTTTTCCTAGAACCTTACAAGACAGCTCGTTGACAAGCCTGGTCGTCACAAACGTCCGCTGGCTCCCTCCATCCAGTAAGCATCGGAATAGGCGGCGCTTAGTCTCCCCTTCTGCCCAGATTGTGGCGGTTTGCAGAAGAACTGTTTCGACGCTGTTAGACACCGCACTCGTTACTGACACTTCCGAAGTGCCTGGCTGTGACGAAGAATGAGGACTGTCTTTGGTGGGTTTGAGGTCAGGATCGCAGAGGCAAGTCACGTGTCTCCCTTGGCAGTTGGCGCAGCGGAGAAATCTGGCGTTGCGACAATCTCTTGCCCGGTGATATCTTTTGCAGCACCTGAAACATCGGCCGTCTCTCTTCAGTATTTCTTTTTTCTCACTGATGGAACGCCCGTTGCATTGGTCGAACGAGTGCTCACGTGCATCGCAAAAAAAGCATTCGGCAGCTTGAGCGTCCGTCCTTGCAACCAAAGCTGCTGCCGATGGAGTGATGTATGCTTTGCGCACCTGATTTGATGAGTCCTCCTTTTGGGCCTTTGATTGATTGGCTTGATCGAGCTTTATTTCCAGGACACGCTCTCGGCTCTCTACCTCGGACTTCAGAAAATTCAAAAACGTTTGCAGACTACCGGTGCTATCCGTGATGTCGGTGGCTCTTTGCTGGCAGTAGCGGAGGACAAGATCGTCAGGAAGTCGCTTCTTCACGGCAGCATGTAGCAGCACACTGTACTCTTCCACCTTTACGCCAAGTGCTTCCAGGCTGCGGACATTTATCGTGATATCATCATACAGCCGTCTTAGAGCCGTGACGTCGCTCGACGTGGTGACATTTTTTAAATTCAAGAGTCGCGTCATGTGGTCGTCAATTATCGCCTGGGTCTGACCGAACCTGTTCTTCAAGAGATCCACAGCAATGTTATAGTTGTTCTCCGTAATAGACAATCCCCGTATGCTGTCTTCCGCCTTTCCGAATAGATAGCTCGTCAAATATCTAAATTTATCTACTAGAGAAAGGTCGGGGTTGTTGTGTATAGCCCCTTCAAATTGATCCCAGAAAGGTTTCCAGTTATGAAGGTCTCCTTCGAACTTTCGGATCTCTAATCTTGGAAGTTTGATTGCTATCGTTCTTGACCTTAGATGACCTTGGTCCCGATCCTGTAGTCGTTCCACAGCGTTCGATGCGATGTTAGGCGTGCGCAGGGCATCCAGCTTGAGCGTGGCTCTTGTCCGTAAACGGCAGATCGACACTTGATAAGCCTCGACGCTTTCCATCTCTTCTTGAAGGTGATCAATATCAACCCCATCTTCAATCTCACTGTCAACTGCCTTCAATGCTGCTTCCTTCAGTTCGAGGATATTCAAGTTTTCTGTGAGCTCACCAGCGGTTGCATCCGAGGAATCCAGTAGAGCTTGCAACTCGTTGGTGGCTCTGGTCACCGCTGACCGGATGACGGCTCGTTTCCTCCGCAGTCGGTCCATTCTCTGAAGGCGAGTTGTTGTCCGAGTTCCGTGTCTGTCAGATGGGGAGCTGTCACTCGTTTTGTCGGGCGTCTCCTAGATCCCGGGTTTCGGCACCAGATGTTTGGGATCTGAAGAAACTACGACCCGATCGACGTGATGGTAGCGGTTTTATCAGAATGCGAACATGGCGGGTTTCTTCTGCGCGTGACTCCGTTGCCCACTTCTTCGTCGTCTTGTGTCCATTCTCCAACAGGCCGCCTTGAGGGAGCACTATACTTCGTTTCAGCTTGGGTCCAGACGCAGCCGATGCTACAAGCGCGAGCTCTGGGCTTCCAGCGTCCCTGCCAAGCACGCGCGCTCGTGCAGTACAGGCACTGTTCAGGGCCACACGCTCGTGCTTGTAGCATCGGCTGCGTCTGGACCCAAGCTGAAACGAAGTATAAGAACACGAATTACAGAGAGTGTCCAACTACCCGATCGGGGTCCCTTGGTTTCTCGGTCGCATTTGCAACAGGAACTACGAGGAGGTGTCGAACGGATTGGCCGTCTGCAAACGTTTCAGCTTTTCCGCCCGCTTTCCTCGTTGCCACCAGACAACGCAGCGCATGCGCACTTGCGACCAATTTCCGCAGGAGGCGTTTGCCATTAAATCGCAAACGCTCTTCATGGTCTGAAATGGACCCTCTCTACAATTTAGGCTCTCTATGGAGCACCCGCCGATTTGGGTTACGATAGCAGACGATCCCGCGAAAGAACCCGGCGCTTCCTCGACGCGGCGTACGCCCTCTGTCGGCAGCACATCTCACTGAGCGAGCATCGTCTGCGAGGTGGCCACGTAGATCGCCCCGAACACGTTCCTGTTTTGTTTTGTTTTCTTTTAAACGAAGTTGGTTCATTGCCTGATTATTTTTTTTGTAAACTTATACCACCTTCTTGCACCTGTGTAGTAAATTGCCGCGCGAGACGCTGAGAAACTGATTTTTCCGGGCCGTCTAAAGTGCCCTAAAAAAGTTAGCTCGTTCTTTCTCTCGAAAATTAACCGAGTTGTTACTTCGTTGCTGAAGAAATAGTAACTAGATAGAAGTAGCGCGTTACTTTAACACGTTACACACAAGGCTAGACAACACTTCACTGTGTGGAATCTCATCGAGATACGGGCGTGGTTTACTATGTGTCAGCAACACTGGATGGCGGAGGAAACGTTTACCATTTTCCGGTTGTCATACTTTCGGGCGGTGTTGCTAGACTGTCAGCATCACCGAATGATCGCTCACCTAGTGCAAACGGCTCAGCGAGTGAGGAGTCGCAAAAGGCGGGATGGGACGATGGACTGAACAGACCGCCCTCTCATCCCGCCTTCTGCGCCTCCTCAATCGCTCTCCACATGGAAACATGTTCATGTGACGTTTGAGGACCAAAGCCCATTCGTTCTTGGAAAATTGGGGTGTGTGTATGTTTATACAGCCTGAGCTCAGTCTGCCTCAACGGGCGTCGAGTCTCCCAGCTGTAGATGGGAAATTTATCCAGTGCAGTACAAGCGCTAGCCTGGGGTCTTTAACGTGCACCACGCAGTAGTGATACACCACCACACGCCGGTACGATGCTCATCCAGATCGAAACGGGCAGGAGTGGGGATTGAACCCAGGATCCCTGGGTTCTGCAGCGCGAGCTTTCGCTCCACATGCTCCGAGCTGGTGTACGCTATCCCACTCGCCCACCGATTTCCCTTTAAAGCCATTTCATGTTTTAAAAGTAGCGTAAGGTGCGTCGATGCACGTGCAGCGTGCAGCACTTGGGGATATCATGGTGACACAGCGCAGCACTGAGCTAGATTTCAGACGCCATGTTCTTCCCAGAAGTGGCGCGCGGCATGTGACTCGAGCATTTCCACAACAATGAATGGCGCCACTTTTAACAGGGTAAGAGGGCTTTATCTATCATTCGCCAGATGCGCTCCGCACATCGCGGTTCTCTCGGCGCCTTTGTTGGAAGCTAGACGTTCTTGTTTGAGTCCATGGTGATGCGCAAAATGTACATTTCAAATATACCCCGTATTTGGGAGAGCAAGTGCTCCAAAAGGCGTCTGCGGCGCATCGGAACGCGAGGCGAGCACGCCAATGAAAGGACCAGATAAAGAACGCGCAAAGAAGACCACGAGCAGTCAAGCCCGCGTCTCATTGCCTGTCTTTACATGGATGCGACCGTAGCGCATCAAATATAGATTTGACTCTTTTGATAGGTATGTAGATGGGCGGACGAGGAAGACGTAGGAAGACAGGCTGCTTGCGATTGGTCCCTGCTCTGTTCGACGCGCCGTATTCGCGTAAACGTAGCCATGGACTGATATCGGGGTAAGAAAAAGCGCGTGGACGCGTCTAAAAGAAAAACAATGCTCGAGATGCGCAAAGAGCCGAGCCGAGCCGAGCAAAGAGCTTGTACGCCGCACAGAGGATTTCACTATAATATTTACCGAAATACCAAAACCACACGTGCCAGATCCATGTCCAGCCAATGCGCGCTCGCAACTGCGGCCAGTGAGAAAATGCCCGTGCGAAAGCCCAAACATTGTGTATTTGCTACATTTCATTCTGCTTCTGTATATGTGCGAAAAAAAATGTACTAACCCCTCCCCGCCCCAACCTCCAAGAGGAGGTTAGCGGTATATTATAAATACAATAAATAAGAGCAACGCAGAACTTTCTAACGCGAGCTTTGTACTTGGGCTCAAGTGCAGCCAAAGCACGACGGACGGCAACGCTCCACGGAAGCGTCGTCGAAGCTCGCCATCGGCGCGCATTCGCCAATTAACAACGGGCTCAGCCGAAGCAGCGAGTCGCGACAGCACGAAGGGCGAACACAACGTTCACGTTCTCTGGGGTGACTTTGCTCAGACAAGTGACGAACGCAACACCGCGTGAATTGGTCCCCGAACGAACAGTGTACGAGTAGCTTTGATGACAGCGTTTTGGTTGAGAGAATCGTAAAAGAGGCAATCGGTCGTCCGCTCCTAGCTGCGCCCCGCTCCGTATACATTCATCATGTCCGCGGATGGTCCGAAGTCACGCTGCATGTTTAGCGGCCGCGGCCTTTGGAGCCTCGGTCGGCAGCTTGGGTGTGAAGCGGTGCGCGGAGAATGGCGGACCTTGAGGGGCCCGGGGCGCCCCGCGCCGTGACCCGGCCCTGATGACGACCACGGGTCGCCACAGGTGAAGCGTGACACACGGCGGGCCGTGACAGTGGCCCCTTTTCCGCCAAGACGCCGTGTCGGCTCCTCGTTTTGCGGCGCCGTCAGAGACCGTTGCGGCTGACGCGTCCTGCGCCTCAACTTGGACTAAACGACACGAGCAAAAATCTCTTGGCCGCACCATCGTGGCGGAGGTAGTGGTGGCACGCAGTGCTTAAAGTATCCCGTAAATTGCGGGTAGTTTCCACAAACCGTGGCAAAGGAAAGAGGGGGGGGGGGATCCTTATATTAGATGCACACAAAGCCGATTTGCTTAAAACGCATGCGCAGCCCGGCATGTTTCTCAGGAAACAAAACCGACCATCGACGTCAATTCCAATTATTTTTCGCGTAAAGAATTAATAGTGCCTCTTAACATACGCCATTTTGTTCCACACGAAATCGACATGGCTAGTCACAAGACAGTTTTCCGCTCTCTGGAGATGGCTCCTCAACAAATCTTGAATGGGGAAAATCCTAACATTTCTGATTGCAAGATGGAGTATTTATGATTTTGTTTGCTCCAACGGCCAAAGCTATGGCGGGGGTCTCAGACCACACTTCAAAATCGGCGGGGAGTCTGAGACCCCCGAGACACCCCTGACTCTACAATCTAAAATAAAAAAGGGTGTCACCTTACACCCTTCTGTCCCATATATTGCACCCCAAAGCTTCGGTTCGACGTACAGGGCACTGACGTTGAACAGACGGCCCCAACTTTTACGAGGGGCTTCAGAACGGTGAGATATACTTCAATAAAGCAGTATTTATCTAAGACTACAGAGAAAAAAACCACTGAGGTTTTGTAGTAGGGACAAGGAAAACCCGATTACTTTTTTTGTACTCACTCAGACGTACATTAGCTATTTTGATAAGCTGTATACCACTCGGCTATCGAGCCGCTCGTGAAAGTTGGTACCGTCCGTTCGACGTCAGCGCGCTGTGCGGCGAACTGAAGTTTTGGGGTGTCTTATAACTAGTGTTTGGAGTTTTCGGTTTAAACCCATAAAAACCGATAAAAGTATGCCGAATCAATATTCTAAAATTCGGTTTTGACCGAAAAAGGTCAGTTTGTAGGTTCGGCGTTTCCGGTTTAAACCGATAAAGGTACGTCAAAAGTACGTCTAATCCGTTTTCTAAAATTCGGTTTTATCCGAAAAGGTAAGTTTTTAGGGCCGTGTCGAGGTGGGTGGGGGAGGGGGGGGAGAGAGAAAGGGTTTTGCAAGGTTCGACATTGTGTGATGTCTTCGTGATTGCCCACTTCCAAGGTTCATCATGCAACAAAAGAGGTCTTGGATTGGCCTTCGCGGGACATCGGTGTCCTTTCTTTGATCGGGCTATAGTGTGTCAAATTCCCGGTCCTAAAAAACGTTCGGACGTGGGCAATCATAAGGTTGTTTGCTTGATGCGCTTCAGAAGACATCGAGGAAAGCCGTTAATACCTTTCTTAACACCCTCTCTCAAACTTCCCTGTCGTTAAAAACATTAAAAAAAATGTTTGTTTGTTTTTTCTGCCATTCCGCTGTTTTTGTGCGGTCATCACCTCGAACGGTCACGTAGTCAGAATGGGAAGGAAAAAGAAGCGCGCTGAAGATTATGCCCGCGAATTCCGCGATTTTGAGGTGTGTCCTGACGGAAGTTGTAGCCAAGACCATGTATGTATATGTGCCGTTATTCTTTGAGTAATCACAAATATCACAGCTACAAGGATCATCGGATCCGGTGTCCGATAGTGTTTCTTTCATTATCACCGAAAAAAAAAACGGTAAACTTTTTGGGAATAAGTATACACCGAAAAAAAAACGAAAACTAAATTTTAAAATAAACACCGAAAAAAGTACGTTGAATTTTGAAAAAATAAAAACCGAAAACGCGGAACCCTACTTATAAGGGACAGGGAGTGTAAGAATATACCATTTTTTCTGAGCGTGTAAGCACTGGTGACACAAAACGTGATGCAAGGCCGAGCTTTACTCCGTCTCGCTAAAACCGTGCAGTACAACCAAAGCTACGGGGAGGCAGCGTATGCCAACTTGTTCAAGGGGAGGGGAAGGAGGAACCGGAGAGAAGGGCTGCGATTCCCCCATTCCTCCTTTCCCTCCTCTTGAACAGGTCGGTATACACTCTCTCCCGTGTAGCTTTGGCTGTACTGCACGGTTTTAGTGAGAGGGAGTATAGATGCGATCGCTAAGTCTAGGCCGGTCCTTACGGCCGCTAGAGGTCCGTGTTTCAACGGGGGAGCTCAGCAAGATAAATGGGTGCAATGCAAGCGAGTGCTGGCTTCATTTTTATGCAGAGCTGAAATGTGCTAGTCCATCAACAGAGCAATCGCAGCCGAAACCCCGTGTCACTGCTCTCTATGGCCAAATAGGTCCCATAATGCAACGCGCGCAGTGTTGCGTGCAGACATTTCTGGAAGTAGTCTGTTGATCGGCCATCTGTAGTCCAAAACTTGTATTCCCAGGCGAAGGGGATCGCAGGGTTTCGCGTCGCACCCCTCGACTTGGAAGGATACCATGCGTGGTGTTCGCGCAAAATTCGGCTTTGGTCAATAGCGAGCTTTACTATATATAACCGTCCAATGACTCCGATAACGATACCCGATACTCCGCCGACGCCTTTGCGCACGCATCGTATGGTTATCGGGTATCGTCATCGGAGGTATCGGAACGATCTACTGAAACTCTCCAATGTGGCTACAACTATACCGACGTAATGGTCGTAGGAGTTTTCACCATTGCAAGACTCCAGCTTTTTTCCCCATCAGGTTTTCGTGGGATGCCCTAGCGCGTTGAAATAACCACCATAAAGAGTTAGCGGCGGTTCTTCTGACGGATGCATCGTTCCGCCCGATAGGACAGTTTATATCGATTTAGAAGTTTTGCCGAGAACTGATATGAGTTTAAACATTAGGTGGAGCAAAATAAAGAACAAAATAAGACGTGCAGCCATCAAGCCGCGCAGAGATCAGACGGCCGAACGACACTGGTCACAGAGAAAGCTTGACTGTCTCTCCTCTTGGTACCGCGCGATAGCGGAGGGGAGGGGCGGAGCATCGCGGCCTGACGACACGTGCAAGCATCTTTTTCAGGAACGGTGAAGATGGAAGAGTCGCACCATGCTGAGTCTTCATCTTAAACTGCCCTATTCAAAAAGCGCACCGAAGAAGTGGGACAGAAAATGAGCTCACTTGTGTCGGCAGAACTGAATTTTCCTGAGATCTTCTTTCTTAATAAGGAGAAATGCGGGTCGAAAAACAACAAAAATTGTGATTTGGGGTTTTATTATAAATGAATTATCTTTGAATCTTCGTTGTTTATGTATGAAATAATTAATTGCCTGCCTGTTATGATAGTGAAACTATCAAATACGTATTTGAAGACCTTCCGGCAACTCATACCGCATATATTTAAGACATTTGTTTCCTCAATTATTCAAATTGCGACGTCGCCCCCATCGTTGAGAGGTATAGGCCTAGCCGTCTCCTATCCATCGCAGTCTTCTGTAGCTTCAATTTCTGAGGGAAATTATTAACAATATATTATTTTTCCCGCCAAGAAACAGCGTTGCTACACATCATGGTAACATTCGAACGTGTTTTGCTCTTTGTGTAATTTTGAGGCATCTTTACAGTTTGCGCACAATAATTTATTTTCTTAATATTGTTCCAAGGCGTTTTGAGATTTTCAAATATTTTAAACTGAAATATGCCTAGGACATTATATTTTTGCTATTAATTGCACTCAATGGTCCAAAAGGAGCGAATTTGCTTATTTTTCTTAGGCTCTTTGAAGCGTGTTGTCGTGCTCCGTTATACCCGGAATAACATGTTTTTTTCTGCATGTGTATAGCATGCGGAACATTAAAAAAAAGAGCTATATCAATACGAGCACCGTATATTTGATAGGGAGACGAAGCACTATAAACTGTGAAAATTTAATTCATTTGTCGTAAATAATAAAAAAGGATGCTCTCTCCTTACTCACGTCCTCTTAAAAGAGATTATGTCGAGCCCACTAACCAACAAACTAACCTGTTCTCTGTATGGTTTTATTTGCGGGACAACACCGGCTTCGCGCATTGTATGAAAAAATGAAGTTGACAAGCATCCTAAGAAGGTCAACTTGTCGCGGCCAAACGAACACAGTCACTGGTAGTTTAAGAAAGGCAGGGCTTGACTACTATCTGGTTGACCAAGGAGCGATGATAACATGATCGCCCTGCGTTTCTGAAGTTGCCGGTGAGACGCAGAGAGAAAGGAGTGTCGCTCCACAGCCCGTCAGATGGCGCCATCGAATGAGAAAGACAATAAGCCAAGTGTTCCTTACGCCATTTCTTTCTTTTTCTGTTTGTCGGGATGATAGAGTTATTCTGATGTTCGCTAGAGGCTCAAGTGGCGCTAGTGTCTATGCGACTTCCGGGAGGCAAATTGAAGCAGACAGCAACCAGTCTACTTTTGGTGTGCTCCTGTGCATTCCTATAAAAATCGCGCGTGCATTTCGTCTCTTCGCCGGGAAATAACATGGAACACTTTTGGTATTTGGGTCGAACCGAATAGTAGGTACCTTCATTAACATTGTAAAAGTGTAATTGCTTTAGTTAGCCCATTTCTCTTCATCACTTCAGGCCCAAATCTGTGTTCCACGGCAGGTGTGTAAAGACAAGCGACGATTCTAAGCAAAATAACGATGGAAAGGAATATAGAGTGCGTTCAAGCTCGCGAGCATTCCGGCGGGGCTTATACACTTTTATCGAGCACTTGTTCTCAAAGATTTCGAGCGTGCGGGCGATGTATTGAATGTAGAACAAACATCTTCGCACAAAGCAGAAAAAATAAAGCGGTACTTACTTATTGAAAATTGAACTGCATTCAATTTATTCCGATCCAAAATGCACAGAAAGTTACTGGTCCAGTGTTGCTGCGTAGTTCTTACCGTCTCTCTTGGTTTTTTTAGGCGTCCTTCGTTCGTTTGCAAAGCGCCGACGTCGCGTTCGCGCCAACAGTGTCTGACAGTGCACATAAATACATGTGCAAAGCCGTTTTAGCACAGTTCTTAACGTCATGAACTTGAAAAAAAACGTTTTAACTGACCAATTATTTCGTCCGCCTGACTGAGAAATGTTCCAAACTAATCGAGCGCAGGGAGAAAATGCCCTCCCTGTTCCCCATGCAAATGCATTACCGGAAGTCAATTTTCAACTGGTTGCTACCTGCTTCGATTTGCGACGACACACAAGCGCCAGTTGAACCTCTAGCGTAGATTATAATAACTGTATGGTCGGAACGCATAGATATCAGTGGTGACGATTGCGTGCCGCTCCCGCCTTTACACCCCTGACACCTATCGCATGACGGACCCCTTGGATTATATGGAAATCTGCCAGGTGGCCACAGGGACATCAAAGAGGGATAGAGAGTCTAAATTGAAGGAAGGACCATCTCAAGCATTAGGGAGCATTTGGAGTTGAATGGCGCACGCCTCCTGCGGACATAGGTCGCAAGTGCGCATGCGCTGCGTGTCGCCCGGCGAGCAGGAAAGCGGCCGGAAAGCCAGAGAGCGCAGCGCAGCTCATATTGTGAACGCGGCCGATGACCTTGGGCGAGCAGTTGCAAACTCTCTCAAATGTAGGCTTTCTAAGCCAAAGCAGAAATGCACGCACCGTTACCCTGAGTGGGTGCAGGGAGTGGACGTCCGGCAGCTCGAAGGCCACGCGAGCTCGCCTCGAAGGCGAGAGTCCGGCCGCGCGGCCGTGTCGTCGGCGTGGCCGCAGCTGTCCTGGCCGAACCCCTGGGAAGACCGGAAGCCCGACGCGTCCTTGCAGCGGGGCAGCGCGGGCCACACTCGCACGGGACGCGGGCTGCTGTGGACGTGCGCAGCGGACGTCCCGAACGGGGCCTCCGAGGAGCAGGACGGGCCGCAGCCCATGGTGTCCTCCGGACGCCCCAGGACCGCCGACCAGAACGCCCGATGTGCGGCCTGCAGCTACGAGAAATGAACCAACTCTACTCGCAGAGAAGAGACAGAGAGCATGTCTGCTCGAAGACACATAAAAGAAGCCGTGTTGGCAGACTCCGTGGCGATGCAGTGCCCCTAACGGGCAACAGACACAAGCGGTACGGGTGCACGAAACGAGACAAAATCACCGACAATGTGCCTGACCGTATATCTGCAGACTGAACCCCGGACTCCCGCACGCTTCTGAGAAGCCGTTCCGTACGCCGTCACGAGCTGGTCACGAAAGAACGTTGTGGTGAAATATTAAGCGGCATTGTGACCGCAACGTTGTTCGGGTCGTCAATACTTTCATTCCGTCCATCGGATTGCCATAGTGCGTCGTAAAGACGATGGAAGGCGCTGGGAGGCGCTGCGTATTTCCGGAATGGTGTATATCTTCTAAAGCACAATCAACCTCATCGTGAATACCAGAGTTCATACTGTGTTCAGATCCTATCACAGCAAGCACTTTCACAAGTTCCCGCGATGCACTGGGAACGCCAGCCATTGGCCCGCATTTAAATGAATTGCAGCCAACCAGAAGTGCGAGCGGTGTCGAGACTTAGTGGCCATGCAATCACGGTGGCACTGTTTGGCGCTTTCAGTATTCTTGCAAGAAGAGTGCCCAGCCCTTTTATTTTATTTTTATTTTTTACCATCGTCGGATCAATACTGGAGTGTGTTTCCAAGTAAATCGTACAATACATCACTTTAAAAAAAGCTCCGTGCGTCTACTTTCCCGCACAACACTCGGAGAGCCAATCACCGCAACTTACGGAGGCAGCTCAGCGAATGACGATGCCGAAACATAAGTTTAGACCATAAAATGCAGCCTGAGTTGCGGTATTAAAGGGATACTTCAACGAAATTTGAAATATTCCCGTCGTGTTCAAAAATAGGTTGAATATGATCCACAATATCCGAAAATGACAATCGCACGTTTGTATTTTGATCCTGGTGGCTGTATTTTTCGTTATAAACGGTCCACTTGTGGCATGCGCTCGGAGGAGGCCCAGCTTAGAGCACGTGACATCCAACGCAATCGTGACGTAGGTCGTCTCGGGACGAGCAAAGCTACGGCGAGGCTGACGTCGAGAGGGACGGCCTAGTCGTTCCAGCCACCGAAGCGGCTGCTTTGTACGAATTTTGAGTGACGGGTTAATCTTCTATGATCTTGTAGGGGGACAATAGCGACTTCTGCGACGCACAAAAGGCATTCTCGGGAAGAGGGAGTTCCTCCTTCCCCTTATCTTTCGTCGTGGCCGGAGGCGAGACACTCTCCGTCACTAGCTGTCAAGGTTCCTAGACGGGCATTACAAACGAGGCGTTAGCGACATGCACCAGGTGCTCTTTGCTAATCGTTTGATTGGTTTTAAAATTCATTTTCGAGACTTTTTTTAACAGGATATTGGTATGTTCCATGTGATACTGCTCCTTTGAACACATATAGACCAAAAAATGAGCGCCGAAATTTCGTTGTAGTATCCCTTTAAGTAATGCAAAACGTCATGCTTGCATTGCTTAATGCCACAACTAAGACTGCGTTTTCTTTGTCTAAAATATGTTTCGGCATCGTCATTCGCTGAGCTGCCTCCGTAAGTTGCTGTGATTGGCTCTCCGAGTGTTGTGCGGGAAAGTATACGTACAATAATGTTTTTAGAATCTGATGGTCCGGGTCATATTTCTTATATTTATGCAAAACGTATATGTAGAAAGCCACGTTTTTGAAAGGAGGACTGAGCTATATATAAGCGCCGTAGCTAATTTTCTTCCGGAGATATGAAAATTCAAAGCTCGAGGCAGGAAGATTGCCAAGGTGCCACCATGATATTTTGTACAGCCGTCAATTTCACACCGAGGCATGCCCGTAGTAATGATCTGTGCTACTTATGTTATGACAGGTTTACAACATGCACACGGAATATTAAAAATTACAGCAAAGCATTTATGCGCGAAAAAGCTACGAAACACATCAAGTAAACACGTTTTAGAGACACCTTCACAAATAATTTACTAACGAATTATCTCAGATAAAATGGCGCAAAATGTATAAAAATGCGCATCCTTAAAAGCATTTTACATATATCAAAAATATATGGTTAGCCATTATCGTAGTTGTGTTATCATTTTAACGCAGAAACGCAGCTGATTTTCCTAAATAAGACAAAAAGGCACGTCAATATTTATAAAAAACAAAAAAAACCTCCAGCTTTTTTTTTTTAGACTAACGTTAATCGTTTGCGGTGTCTCAAACTAACTTGTGATAACAAAAGATTAAGTAACACTCCGAGAAAAAAAGCACAAGAAGGCTTAAGACAAATTGAGCTAGTTTGTCTTCATTGAGGGACTTTGCCGCACGACGTCGACTTCAGAGAAACGTTTTCTAGAACCGGCAAAGGCTGTACAACGGTGCTGCTCTCCCGTAGGATGTATAAAGTCGTCTGTTCATAGCTTAGCTTCATATTTGTGTTTCATTGCGTTGCAGCCTAAGACCCTGCCCCTTAGGAGGCAGGAAACAAAAATATAAGACTAAGCTAGGAACAGCACAACTTTCTACACCCAACGATAGAGCAACTCCGCTGTACAGCCTTTGTCGGTTCTAGAAAACGTTTCTCTGAAGTCGACGTCGCGCGATAAAGCCCCTATAACGAAGACAAGCGAGCTCAACTTGACTGAAGCTTGGTTGGCGTTTTCCTCTTTCGGAGGTCATGTGTTACGCAATGTTTTGCCATCACATGTTGGTTCAAGACACTGCAGACGATCAAAGAGGCCAGAAAAGATTTTCTACTCTAGCTAAATGCTACTTAGAATCACTCACTAACGTTAATAGCCGAATAAACTTGCCTTAGTTTTTCTTTCTAATCAACGGCAGTCGCCAAAAAAGTTGGAAAAATATGAGCATCGTTTATCATCTCAACTCGGAGCCAGAACACGCGGCCACGTGGCCTGGTTCCTATCCTATGCTGCCAACGTTAAAGGGATCATATCAGGTTTGAATGTTCGTGACTTTGCAGAGGCGTACTGGTCCTAGTCTGGCCCAAGTATACTCGCACAAACCGCCACTGATTCAGAAGCTTCTTTGTCGCGGTCAGATTGCGAGGATAAAAGGGGACTATTTCTTTCAGTCTCGCCTTCGCAAAGCTTGATGACGTAATTATGGGATCGACACCACTCGCCTGACGACAGTGGAGCGCGGCTCGTGGATTGGACACGAGAACTGCGTCAGCACTCGACTTCGGCTCGTAACGATCAATGCCTCGGCGGACATACGGGTAGTGGCTCGTGTTTAACCCCGCGGTGATGAGAATAGCCGAACTCTAACAATGACTGCAGCTCAGCACGCGTTTTCTACTGCAAACACCAGCGCGGGGGTATGATTAAAGTTAGCGACATAGGATAGGCACCAGGCCACGTGGCCGCTTGATCTGACTCCGAGTTGACGGGATGAACGATGCTCATATTTCTCAAATACTTTTGGTGACTGCAATTTCCTAGAAAGAAAAACTAAGGCAAGTTTATTCAGTTATTAAAGTTAGGGCGTGATTCTATAGTATTTAGCAAAAGTAGAAAAATCGTTTTATTGCTCCCTTAATTATAGCCACGCGCTAGGGTTGGCCTAGTAAAAAAAGCGCGCTGAGCTCCAAGAATAGAGTTCGGCTATTCTCATCACCGCAGTGGTTGGACCCGAGCCACTGTCCGAGTGTCCGTCGAGGCATTGATTGTAACGAGCCGAAGTCGACTGCTCAGGCAGTTCTCGTGTCCAATCCATGAGCCGCGCTCGACAGTGTCGTCTGGTGGGTGGTGTCGATCCCAAAATTATGCCATCGAGCTTTGTGAATGCAAGATTGAAAGAAATATTGTCACGAATGGACAGGCGAGGAAACAAAAGAATAACTGGAAAACTGAAACGTTTAATGGGGCAAACTTGTGCCCAAAAATAAAAAAAGGAAGAAAAAGATAACAACAGAGCGTCGCGGGCGTCGAAGTCGGCGAAGCAGCAAGGTCGAACGCTGAGGCGAAAACTGATTCCGGCTCGCCACGCGGCGCCCCTTATGTACAGTCGGCACGGAATGAAACGCGAACAGTGGGTGCATGGTTTTCGCTAGATGCTGCACTACCTGAACCAGATGGGAGCTGCAAGAAGATGGCTCCTCCTTCGATGTGTTAGAGTCTTGCTCAGGGCATCCAAATCTTCGGTGTAGCGTCTCTAGGTGACTCAGCGTGGGTCGAAAACCATGCGCTCCTTGTTCGCGTTTCATTCCGTGCCGACTGTACATGCGTGGGCTTCTGGAATAATCGGCCCAGAAGGTTCGGCGTGTAGAACTTTCTGACCTCGAACAAGCAACACGGTTCTCGAATTTACCAGAACATTACATTAGATGTCAACAAAAAGGCGTCCCCGCGGCCAGGAATCGAACCCTGACTTTTCGCGTGGTAGGCCGGCGCTATAACGGTTAGTCCACGCGCGCGCTGCCTACTTGGCAAGCTGCGCGCGCGCAATATTGCAGTACCCTTTTATCCTCGCACTTTCCCCGCGACAAAGAAGCTTCTGAATTAGTGGCGATCTAGGACCAGTACGCCTCTTCAAAGTCATAAACCTGCCAACCCGATATTGTTTCATGACCCCTTTAAGGAGAGTTGAAAAAAGATGAAAGATGGAGTTCTTTTTAAATATTGCAGCGCTCGGAGCTGGCCAAGCAGGCAGTGCGCGCGCGGCCTAACGGGTATTGTGCCTTCCTCCCACGCGAAAAGCCAGGGTTCGATTCCTGGGAGTAACGCGTCCTTTATTTATTCTTGGAATTTAGTTTTCTGCTGAATTCGAGAATCCTCTTGCTTGTTCGTGGCCCGAAGGTTCTACGCGCCGAACGTTCTAGGCCGAATGTTCCGGAAACACACGCGGCTACAAAAAAGGCGCTCCGCGTGGCAAGCGGGAAGTCAGTCTCGCCCCAGCGCTGATTCTGCGGTTTCGCCGACGCCCATCGACGCCCGCGACGCTCTGCTGTTTTGTTTGTTGTTTTGGGCACAAGTTCGCCCCATTAAACGTCTAGTTTCTTCAGTTATCATCGCCTCATCAATTGTCATTCGTGACAATATTGACGTGCAATTTTGCCACATTTAGAGAAATCAGCTGCGTTTCTGCAATAAAATAATTACACAACTACGCGAATGGCTAAGCATATATTATTTTTATCTATTCCTAAAGTTCATTTTAAAAAAAATTAAAGATGTTTACAAATCTCCGCAATGCGAAACTAGAGCGCAGATCTTGAGGAGGAAGAGGGAGGGTATGGTGGGGGAGGGTACGCCCTCCTCCTCCTCTCCCTCCCTTCCTCATGCCGCTGAATTTGTTCATGGGTCACGTGACACGAAGTCGTGACGTCATTTTCCCCACTAAATTTAGCGGAGAAACTGAATTGGTGTTGAGGTCACGTGACAACAATTTGCCCGCTAAATTTAGCGGGAAATTGTTACTGCTAAATTTCGCGGGAAAATTTACCTCACTAACTTGAGCGGGGAAACATCCCATAATGCAACGCGCGCGTTTACGCCGACGTCGACGCCGACGCCGACGCCGCTCAACCCGGACGGGCGCCTAATAGCTGCACTCTAAAATGAAAGACGTTTACAATTCTTTGTAATGCGAAATTAGAGCGCAGCTCTTGAGGAGGAAGAGGGGAGGGTATGCCTATCCTTTTCCTCTGTACCCTCTCCTCCTCCCCTTCCATTTAGCGAGAAATTTGGAAAAATTTCCCTGCTAAATTTAGCGGGATAAGTTTCCCCGCTAAATTTTGCGGGGAAAATTGGCGTAGCGTGACGTCAACACCAATTCAGTTTCCTCGCTAAATTTAGCGGGGAAACTGCTCGTCTCATAATGCAACGCGCGCGGTTACGCCCACGCCGACGGCGACGCCGCTCAACCCGCAAACGGGCGCTCTAAAAATACTAATCTTTATACTAATTGCGCAAGTTTATATCGAGTCGTTTGTTGGTAAATAATTTGTGAATGTCTCTAAAACGTGCTTACTTGACGTGTTGGTCGCTTTTTTGCATATAGATGTTTTGTTGTAATTGTTAATAGGCTGCGTCCATGTTGCAAACCTTTCACAAAATAATCAGGAAAGATTATTACTACGTTCATGCTTCAGTGTGAAATTGACGGCTGTGCAAAAGTACCATAGTGAAACCTTGGCAACCTCCACGCCTCGAGCTTCGAAATTGCATATATAATGTAGAAAATTATCTATAACGTTCAAATATAGCTGAATGTTCCTCCCAAGAACATGGCTTTCACATGTATTTTTTTATTTGTTTTTGCATAAATATGCAAAAATATGATCCGGACTATCACTGTACGATCTGACGTGGAAACACGCTGGAGCACGATACCGATGACGCTTCTGATTGGTTCAACTGACAAGGAAGGCCGATAATTGGCGTTCCGGGAGCATTGCGAGAAAGTATGCATGCGGGAGATTTGCGGCAGTACTTCGGTCATACTTGACATAATCCTCATACCTGGAATACGGGGTTCTCGTTCTATAAATTTCGGTGCAATCGTTCATAGACCGAGGCTTAGTCCCCGACTTCCGACGAGAACGCCATGGGGTGTCGCTACGGTCGCGTGATCGCTTACGCCAGCGAATGGGAGGGAGGCGCCACTCGCGAGGGCTGCGGCAATGGTCACCAAAGTTCGAAATGTACCGAGTCGACGAAACCCGTAAATGTGGCGAATGAGGTCTCTCCTGCCAAATTTCGGGGATGTAGCATTGTAACCGGTGTGGTCACGTAAGCACGGTTTCCAGTTACGTGGTCACGTGTGACGCTCTTGAGGGCGATTCACACACTTGCGTAGAGTCCAACCGAGTGCAACTGCAACGGCTTGCGACGACTGGTTGCTATGGGAACACCTGCGTCGGCTCCAACAAAACGGGTTAAAAGCCGGTTTTATTGGAGCCGACGTAGTTGTTGCCATAGCAAACCGTCGTCGCAAGCCGTTGCAGTTGCACTCGGTCAGGCTCAACGCAAGTGTGTGAATCGCCCTGCAGAGCAGCAGCTGCAATAGTATGTTGGAGGCTAAGAAGGTAGGGAGAGGAAGGAAGGCGGGAGAGGAGGAAGCGGACGCAACGCTGGCGAGAGAGGAGGGTTTCCTCGTCCCCTCGCGAGCGTTGCGTCAATTTCCTCCTCTACCGCCTTCCTTTCCCTCCCTTCTTGAGTTGTCACCGACGCGGGCGACCCGCAGCGCACCCCACGAGGGTCGCCGACGCGGGCCCTCACTCAGCCGCCGGGTCGGGGCGGACAGCGCTTCTCGCGATGGCGTGACTTGACGCGATATGGGAGTCGGCTCACGACAAGCCCGCCGACAAATTCAAGAATCCGATCGATGCTTGGATCAAAAATGCTGCGGCCTGGCGGCTGGAAACTATTAGGGACAGCGACCCACGTCCGCTGCGGGCGTCACGCTGATCGAAACGCTCGGGGCGTCGAGGAATGCGCAGAAGCACTCGATGACCGATCGAGCAGGACGCCGGAGTGGGCACTGCCTGTCCAGCCTGCACTGTGGCACTCTCAGAACATGCATACTTCGCATGGACGCACACGGAACGGTAATCATTGACCCCCTTTCAGTGGAGTGACCAATAGAAAGGGCGCTTCAGCAACACCACGTAGAATAGTCAAGGCCCGCGTAAATCCTCCTCTCCTCCGTGCAACGTCATCGCAGTCGGATGGCGCCAATTCAGCCGTTGGACCCAATCCGTCCTTCGACGCGTTCGTTGGGGCACAGCCAACGCTGAAGCAGCACTCGTTTCCAATCTGCGCCCTATCTCGACCTCACTTTAACGACGTCAAAATTCTATCGCGCGGGTTTTTACTTATTCTGGGTAGGGTTGGCTCCGTGGACACGCAGTCCCAACGGCAAAAGAGCGTCTGCCCATTCTGCCACCGGGATCGCATGGTTTATGAAGGTTATACCCTCTTCCTTCAGCGTTTTCCTTGGTTTCGCCTAACTACTGTTCTCACGCATATACTTGATGTTGCAAACATGCCCGACACGATTTCCATTTTGTTGCACGCCCTAGATGTTACATAAGAAACTGAAGAAAATCAAGTTAACGTCCTTAATCCATGGCCAGAACGCACTACGAGAACAAAGAAGCGATAGGAGCATAACGACGGACACTCAGAGACAGCTTGAGACACGCGCTGCGAGTCCCTGGCCCCTTCTTGTCGCTCCGCAGCTAATAAGATTGCAGCTGGGAATAACATCGAGCAACGAACGACGAAGCAAGGAGAACCAACAGAATAAGCCACGTCATGCGTTTCTTCAGCTGCCAGTGAGAAACATCCTTCAATCACCTTCCCCAAAATGTGCAAAAAAAAGAGGGGGTTACAACAAGATGTGAGAAGTTTTTTCGCCGGTTCTTGCGGCCAGTCTTCATGGCAGCCACGTGGTCGGGTTGCTAATGATCAGGGCACGCGTGTCGGGGCACCTGGCGTTAATTCATTTTAGTCATTTCCACCGATGCACTGATATTGGCTGCAGACGCGAATCCGAATATTCGCCAACGAAGCGATTGAATCGTCGGGCACAAGCCGATCGTCGGCGTTGTTCTCGCCTTTAACCTAGGTTCAATTAGGTTTCAATCTGTGCACCGGATTTAGCAGAACCCGCGGGAGTATTGCAATTCACGACAGCTTTACAAATAAGAGAGACAGGGAAAAAAATATGTTCGCTATTTTTGGACAGAAATCACGTCTCTAGCACCTCATGAACTTGATGTTTCCCACTACAAAATAGGAAGGCACTGAAATTTCTTATATCATTCCATGATTTCTCTGATCCATTCGACCAATGACAAGGACGAGCGGTGTATATTCCCTGTCCACCAACAACAAAAAGGCGCCCGCCCTTTTCGCCGCTGCGACTGCATCGCAGTGGAAGCGGCGGTATCTGAAAAGAGGTGTGACGTCCAAGACGGACAGAGGTGACGTCGCGGGCCAAGGGTTGCACGGATCTATTTTGGTGAAATAATATTTGCCATTTCATCAAACACTAAACATTGCTTCCTAAAAAAACACTGGTGTAGGTCGTTTATCCTATAAAACAAGTTGTCCTTGAGTGACATAGGGGCCACCCCACTTAAATTCGCCCGTGCTACATTCTCAAACGGAACACCAAAAATTTTTCTTCCTCTGACCCAGGGGTCTTAAACACGCGGCCCGCGGGCCGCATGCTGTCCGCGGCTCTCTGGGACACGACCCGCAAGCGTTTTGCGACTGCGAGGCCACGTTCCCATACCTCGAGCGCTACAAGCGTCATAAATTATAGTGCCACACAGACTTGTACACGTTACTAAAAAAAAAGTAAGGAATTACAGTTACAATTACACAGGTCTGAAATGTAATTTATTACAATTACAATTACCCTTCCGTAAAAGTAAGTGACCGTTACTCTAAAAAGTAATCCGTTACTTTCGCGGCGTTACTTTTTTGTGCAATTAATAAGAAAGAAACAAAGAACGGGGTTATGTAACTGTTTAATGTTTGACCAAGTCACATTTCGTTAATCTTCAGCAGTAGCTGAGTCTCGGTAGTTGTATCCGACATCTTTCCCTGCTTCATTGTAAAGACGTCAGCCGCCACGCTGAATACCCTCTCCACTGAGGCACTGGATGGGAGCGCAGTAATATAGCGCGCAAATGCTTGACGCAGCGCATCGTACCTCTGAAGTGAGGCGATTGAGGTGCACTCTGCGTCCTGGAGGAAACGCGAAGCTGCATTCTGGGAGATGGAACTTGATGCCGTTGTCATTGCAAAGCTGAAGTAATCACTGGTGGAGTGGTCCGCGCCGTCTTCCTGGGTAGATGGCTAGCCAATCGTTGTTGTCCATTATGTTGTCTATTATGTTTATATAAGCTCCAGCTTTTGGAGGGCAGTATGTGTTCCTCTCCCCTTCATAGGGGATGGCGAAGAAAGAGTGAGGTAAGGAAAGGTGGACTTGACTCTAGTGGGAGGGAGGTGGAAAGAAGATGGATTTTCACTAGCAAGAAACGGCAACGTGAGCAAAATGGAAAGAAGGAAGATATTCTTTCTTTTTTTTTAGCGTTTATGCGGGTTTTAGAAATGAATGTCTTGACCCGTTGTCGTCACGGCCTTCTATTGTCTTTGTCCCGAGTCCGGTTCTTCCCATCAGTGTGCTTCCCCTCGTCGTAAGTAAGCAATCGAAAAAATTAAGATAAACAAAGAGCTTTTAGGGTTTAGGCGATGCAAAGAAAAGTTTCGACAGGTCTTTGTATGTGTGTGTATGTGTGCGCGCGCGCGCGACGGCAGGTTTGCAGTTAAGCTTTCCGGAACACTTCTTTTTTCCAGAAATCGAAGATGTTTCTTTTCTGCGTTCAAATTTCCCGCTTTTTTCCGCCGCTAATAAAAAAGTTACGAATTACAAGTAATTCATTACATAATTAAGTAATTAAATTACTTTACAATTACCCTAGAAAATATGTAACGAATCCGTTGCAAAATTACAGATAAATGTAACGGATTACAAGTAATTTCGTTAATTGTAACGGATTACGTACAAGTCTGGTGCCACATCGTCGATTCATTTCAACTCGAAAAGAAGCTCGGCTCATATGACGTGTTTACACATTTTGCACCATTCTGTTTTGTTTTTGTTTTTTTTTTAAACAGAGTATCGGAGTCTTTTAAATATTTGCTTCTCTTTCGCACGTAAATCAAGCGGAACGGCACTATCCCTACTAGGCTACAAGCGCGAGCACTTTGCTCAAGGAGGCATCTCGGCTGCACAAACTCTCACTCAGCAGGAGCAACTGCTCAAGATAAAGCTATGAGCTCGGGCTTCTAGCTACAAAAAAAAAACACTTTTAAAATACCAGTATTTCCTTATAATGCTGCCATAAAAATCGTCAAGAAAGCAAAAACCACCGTATGAAGATGCATTTTCCTAGTGAATTGTGCGGCAGGGCAGGGACTGTGTTCTTGCTCTCTTTCTATTGAAAACTGCCAGTACGTTGGTGTTTGGCATCTTGTTATAACACCAGGTGTGGGCCCAGGTAGTTGTATATGCAAATAAAAGCTAAAAATGGCAAAACTGGGAGTTAACAATCTCTGGGGTGTTGATAGGAGAGTCGGCTGCTTTGCAACGTGAAACCCCATTGGCTGTTAGTTTTTCTGAATGTTTTTCCAACAAAATGTTGCCCCCTTATCCCCCCCCCCCCGTTGGTCCAATCCCTTTTCGGAGGATTGGACTATCTGGCCCTCACGCTCTAATGAATTTGAGACCCCTGCTCTAACCAGTTCAGCAGACCGTACGTAAATTGAAGCATGATACCAACCGCCCTTCTTATTGACTCAATTTATTAAAGAAAGATCGGTGATTTGTTGTTTCATGTGCATCATAGGGCAACCTCTAAAAAAACATTTCAGACAGTCTATAAAAATCCTATCCACATATTAACGACTCTTTCAATTTCCTCTCCCATCACGTCGTATCGACAATTTCCATTCATTTCCAACAGACTTTCTTGCAATCGAAGTTTATAGACCCCAGATGATACCAATGCTATAGGAATTTCTATCACCATCCGTCACCATATTTCTATATAATTTCTATACACTAGATTTGATGGGATAATAAGATGCAATGCAGAAAAGTGACATCACACCTAGTTGGAACCTCCTTGCGAAGGCTACTTTTTTGGACTGTGTCAAATAATTGTCGCTTCTTGCAATGTTTTATAGTTGGGTTTCTAAGGGTCATCAACCCTTAGAAACCGAATTTCTTATCAGTTATTAGTAAATAAGAAGCTATATACTTGCAATCTTCTAGGGTAGCCCTCGCTCAAATGATTGTCTTTCAAGTGCAGGTCTTCCTATTGGGGTTTTATTTTTGTCAACGACTATTTTAACATCCGTCCTTTAGACCATCGGAACAAGATAAAACTTAGTACAATCTTGTTCCGATGGTTGTGTCCCAATTGTTCTTTGTGTGTCCTCGTTTAGGATTATCCTTCCTCTTTAGTGCCCCTGGTTTAGGGGTTCAAAGCTTCCAAAGTCTTCAATTAGTCTTGCCCATTTTCCTGCTGGGACTATCCGGCTTAACCTTGATTTTCTTTTGCGTGCGTTTTCGTTTAGTGTCATACTCTAAAACAATTTGAAGAAAAATAACAAATAAATGTTGGTAAAATAACGTCAAAATTAAAAAAATAAAATCTCCCGTTTCGGAAATTATGGTATGGGCGAGAAAATAAAAATATTAAACCTGCAAACAAACAACATCGTATATATGACTGTGGAGAAGTCAACGGTATTGAATTACTAGTGTTATGCGTGCTCCTTGGCATGTGTATTTGCGATGTCGGCGTATGAGCACAAGGCAGTGTTGTACACGTTCCTCAAAAAAGGAACGAAACATCGTTCCTCTTTTCTTCTGAATTTTGGAACGCGTTCCCGTTACAAGTTCCATATGTGAAAAAGGAACTCGTTCCCGTTACAGTTAAAAAAAATGGAACGTATTGTTCCATATACGTTACATTTGTATTTTGCTGATTACCATATCTAGTTAGATCGAGCAAAGTGTTCTTTTTTTTTTATCTATCCCATTAAATGGCAACATACGAATTTGAATGCCGTGATGGAAGGGTACCAGGAGAAGAAAACAAGCGGAAGCAGAGTTTCATTTGTTGATATATTTACCTTTAAAATTCGCAGCTTTTAACGATATTGATGTGTGTGGTGGGCGATTCAGACGAGCCAAATGTACTGTTGGAAGATCGGTCTTGAAAACTACAAGTCCTTCGTGAAGGTTAGATTCGTTGTTCAGTTTGAAGGTGGGGGACAATGGGACAAGGAATAAAGGATAATTTTTGTGTATCTTTTAGGTGACCAATTTTCGGCATACAAGGGTGTGTTCGATGTCTGGTAACCTGTTCTTTTGTTGTAACTGTAGGTCTTTTTGTGTAAGTTCAGTGACGGCTGTAGTCTGCCTTAGCTTTCTGGGTGTGTGAGGATTCGTTTAGGCAAATACTGAGTTTGAAACGTCCCTCTTTCTGTGTCTTTTCCTTCGACTAAAAGGTTTCCTTTTTGTACCGCAGCCTCGGGCACTCAAAAAAGTACCGATGTCCACTAGCTCTCCTGCACCCGACTAGCTATTACCATTTTGAGTGGTCCATTCAAAATAAACCCTAAGATAATTAACCAACAAGTTAACGAGATTCTGCTCTTCGTAAAGATATAGTTTTTATACTTTTAGAATGTCCCTCTTAGAAATAAAATAAACATTACCCCACTGTACGAAAAAAAAAGAAGAAAAAGGAACGCCGTTCTTTTTTTCATTTTAGTAAAAATGTAACGAGTTCCCGTTCCAGATCCGAAAGATGCAAAATGGAACGGTGACGTTCCTTCGTTCCTCCTAAAAGGAACGCGTTCCAGGAACGCCGTTCCGTACACCACTGGCACAAGGGAAGTGGCGAGTGAATGTTTCCATGGATGCATTGTGACAGACCTAAAATTGATCTTCAGAATTTAATCTTTTTTTAATACATTGTTAGAATCTCAAACTGCTTTCTATGCAATTTCTATCCAATCTCTATCCATTAAGTTCTATGGAAAGTCTACAGAAAAAGAAACGGCAAAAAAGCTATAGACAGCTAGTGGATAGAAAAATGGATATATTTTCTTTGAATACCTATTGCCTCTATGCACAATTTTGTGTAAAACTTTTGGAGAAAGAGGATAGATATTTTTGTAATGGAGTATGTGTGCGGGAGCTCTTGGGTGTTTATAAAAAGTCTCCGGACTTCGATTTCTAGTGTAATTGACTGGAACGTTAATATCGACTTTAGCCCCCCCCCCCCGGAAAACCGACTTCGACGGGATATTTTGATTTCAGCGGATGATACAAGGATTGCATTTCGAACAAAGAGGGACGCTCGCGGCTGACCAATCGATGGTAACTTTATCCGGGCACAAATGAGGGCTGCTCTCCGAGGGACTCAAACGACAAGCGAGGGCGGCGCCATCAAACGTGCATCAGAACAAACTGGGAGGCACGTCATGGACTATTAACTCGGTCAGCAAAAGAAAGTTTCAGCAAGTTCGCTTTACAGACGCTCATATTGCATGTGCCTATGGATGCATGTTTTTATGCAACCGGGCTTCAAAACCTAGTATAGCAACAACGAGCACGCCTTCAGAAGGCTTAAGGATCGGTTGATGCAACCAACCAGTAGCAGACGTGTTTATTTAGTCGTAAAACTGTATATTTGCATAATTAAAGAAAACAAGCAGTGCCTGAATCGAAGAGCCCATATTCCTCCGACGGAGGTACTGCGAATTATTTGGCACTGCTTTTTACTCATTCTCTCGCCGAAAAGAAACGGCAAGCAAGGTTGCCGGGAGGCGGAAAAACAAATAAACGAACCCCAGGGTTGAGGACAATCGAAACCCTTCCTGCCTCCAGAACGCTGCTGATGTAAATCTGGCCTTTTGTACGTGTTTTGTAGCTTCTCTATACTATCGCTTTTCAGATATCAAGGATTAGAACCTTCAGTCCCGACGACAGAAAACTCCCGAACGATCTTTTCCATCCCTCTAATTCCCTCCACCTGTCTGTCGAATACGAGAAGAGGAAGGAAACTCAACAATCATTTCCTCACAAGGTATTGAGTATTCATTAATGTCATTCACATGAATACACTCTTACCAAGATTTAAGTTTTGTTTGTTTTTTAATAAAAACCCTAATACTCGTATACTTATGCCTCTTTTTTTATTGCTGAGTAATCCGTTCCTGGAAATCAATGCTTCCACTTGGGAACGTTCATCACGAATAGTTTAAGCTCGTCGTCGTCCGAAAACAGAATTCTCCAAGTAAATTCATAAAGTTTTTGTTTTTTTTCGCTAAATGATTTGTTTAGAAGAACACAGTCTTCGGGGGAAGCCAAGCTGAAACTGTATGTTACAATCACCAAAGACGAAGCAAAAGGCGAAACATTGAAGTAAATGACCGCGAATACGAAATATAGGAATATCCGTTTCAATGTCATTAACAAATGCACCATACTACATGAAAAAAAGACACTATTTGGAGGCTGTACTTTCGTACCTCCCCTCGTATTTATTGGTAGATTTAGAATATCCTATAGACGCTTTGTACACACGCCAGATGACAGCCGTCATTGCTGACCCTCTCTTGTCTTACCCAGATACCGAGCCACTGAAACGGTCGTGGACGAACCTCCGCAAAGGCCAATGCCGGGGAGAAGGATACAGTAGAATCGAAAATGGCAATAACCTGGCCTACTATGGTAATGATGGAGTGAAGTAAACGGAATAACACAAAACAAAAACTGAAGGCCGGTTATGGCGGCGCCCATGCACGGCTGCTGCAAAGCGTCTATACTCCTTACTTTCTCTCTCTACCTTTGCCCCTCTGCCTCTCGTATGTACTCACCTCTATAGCCTTTCCCTTTGCGTAGAACCCCGAAGATTACCTCCGTTGAGAAACATATGTTTTCTTACTTCGGAAACAGGAAACTCATCACTATATTTCAGTACACAGGAGTTCCATGGCCTCTTCATAAAGGGTATAGGACGGGGGCAGTCATTGTTTACATGACTTCTACGCGTACCTACAGATCTGTATTCACACCTTCGCTTTTTTTCCTTTCGATCTTGGCTTCTGTCTCTCTTTAATTGCGTAAATGATAGCCCACATTAGAACCAAAGCCTCCAGAAATTGATCGAGATTTGACTAGTATTTCGCCTTAACTCCAGAATCCTGCCACCAAAGCTTTCTCCAGAAACCAGCTGTCACAAAGAGCTTGAAAAAGAACCACCTGGTAAGAAAGGCAGTAGGCGTTTTGCCTGGAGACCCGGCTATTTCCCGGGCCGAGTGTCTCTCGGAAACATCTGCTTCCACTGGGAGGCCTCCAAGAGGTTCGTTTTCCAAGTTCTTCCTTTCATCGCCTTTGTATTGTGCTTCTTAGAGAAGGGCACTGGAGACGTGAACCACAAACTCACGGCGAGGGCAGCGACGACACCAGGCGCCGCAGACAGTCCAGACAGAAGCTCCGTGGTCCGGTCCAGCTGCGCTCCCAGGGTCCGAGGGCCGAGTGCCACGCAGGGTCCCGTCCGCACGGTGTATTGTCGACCGGCACGACGGTGCACCCCTGCGACAGCAGCGCCGCTCGATCAATGGCATCGATTGTGGCAGAACCAACACGTGGTGCCGGAATCAATCATCCTCCGGCCGGCTCTGGTCGATCCTCAGTCACCAGTTGCACTGTTGCTGGGATCCGTCCGGCCGACCCCGTTTCGGTCTTATGAAACAGAACGCATATTTTTTCACCTTGGCTATATGGTCGTTAATGTTTCATCATACCGTTACTACAATATTTTAGCATCAACGGCTCCTGGCACGGGCTGAAGAGAGTGCTTCAAAGTCACAACTCGAGCTTTCGATATCAATGCCGCTCCGTACAGCAACGCTATACTAAAACCGCTGTTTGTTTGTGGTACCTTCCCAACCTGGTTATGCGTAGCGTTTCCGCAGGCTACCGGGGAAGGGGGAGGGGGCGTCAACGTTTCTGTTGCGCGCTGTAGAGCGTGCTTCGAAGCCACAGCGCGAGCTTTCGGTAGGAGTGTCGTTCTATAGACGCTTTGCAGCAGCTGTGCATGGGTGCCACAATAACCGACTTTCCGTTTTTGTTTCCTCTTATTTACTTCACTTCATCCTTATCACAGCAAGGCAGGTTCCTGACATTTTAGTTTCCACTGTGCCCTTTTCCCTACCATAGCCCTTCGTGGAGGCTTGCCGAGGCCCACTTCAGTGTCTTGGCATATCGGTACGACGAGAGAAGGTCAGCAATGGCGACTGTAAAGACCTTTCCAAAAAGGGCTCCAGGCCGGTTCCATTTTTAGTGTTGGTGCGTATGGCGCGTGATTTGCTCGCTTTCCGAAGCGACGAACATGCGCGTGCTGGCCTGAGGAGATCGCACGCTGGACTGAGGACTTGTAACTATTGGAATGATGTATAGACGGTGTCAGGTTAATATAGTTCAGGAAGCTCCGCCCATTTCTTTCCACTTTACTAGAGCGAACGCTGGAGAAGAGCAGACCTCCACTCCCGTATTTGCTCCGCTAAAGGGAAAGAGACGGGAGAAGTTTCCCAAAACTCTTAACCTGTCACTGACCATAGACTGTAGCATGCGGTAACGCACCCTATTCTGATGCAGTGTAAATTCAGCCTTCCTTTAAACGGCGACTTCAAGTTAAAATAGGTCCGTGCGTCTAGTTTTCCGGCAACGCTTTTGGAAACTCACCCACTGCGATTTACAATGGGTGCTCGGAGAATGACGAGGTCGTGAGGAATATGCACGTCTCCAGTCAAGCATGAATCTAGTTGCTAAGAAGATCATACTACCCGAGAGGTGTGCAAATATGCATTGTGGACACGCCACTTCGATCAGTATATTTTGCGTGCGCCCATCTGCTGAATGAGAAAGGTTGCCAGAAGAGAGCGTAATTCCTAGAAGAAAAGGATTTTGTGTATAATCATATTTATTGCTGGTTTATGGAATTTCCAAGTGAATGTTGCACAAGGGCATCCAACTTTGCAAGTGTGGTTCTCGTAAGAAGTGTTGTGAAAACAATTATGTCGGATGGTAATACTTTTTTCGGCCCTTTTGACTCAATGTTGGATAATATAGCTAATTATCTGTATGCATAGTTGCACCCCGGAATGAGCACATCACTCATAGGGGTGACTCTAGAGGTACTTCAGTGCAACATCTCAAACTTTTTTTTCTCGAGAACATACTGTCTTTTTTTTTAGAGTGCAGCTCTTAGGCGGTTGTTTCCGGCTTGAGCGGCGTCGCCGTCGCCGTCGCCGTCGGCGTAACCGTGAGGTCACGTGACCCCCTGAGGTCACGTGACCATCCCGTGAGGTCACGTGACCGTCGTGAGGTCACATGACATCCCCCTGAAGTCACGTGGCCCCCCCCCTGAGGTTAGGTGACCCC
Source organism: Ixodes ricinus (assembly GCA_037355805.1). Classification (NCBI taxonomy): domain Eukaryota; kingdom Metazoa; phylum Arthropoda; class Arachnida; order Ixodida; family Ixodidae; genus Ixodes; species Ixodes ricinus. The sequence continues at coordinate 400 of JAZHYW010013928.1, read as the reverse complement.
CTGAGGTCCCGTGACCCCCCTGAGGTCACGTGACCTCCCCCTGAGGTCACGTGGTCCACCCCTGAGGTCACGTGACCCACCCCTGAGGTCACGTGATCTCCGCGACGTCACAGGAGTCACGTGACCTCAGGGGAGGTCGCGTAACCTCATGGGGGTCACGTGACGTCAGGGGTGGGTCACGTGACCTCTGGGTGGGTCAGGTGTCCTCAGGGAGGATCATATGACCTCGAGGGGGTCATGTGATCTCAGGGGGAAGGTCAAGTGACCTCCGGGGGGAGGTCAAGTGACCTCACGGGGGCCACACGGCCCTTCGAGGCCACGTGACCCCCGTGGTGGAGTAGCAGGCAGGGTGACGAGGTGAGAAGGAGGGACGAGGCGTATACCTTCCCCTTAGTATTGT